>JAVTVY010031477.1:0-13372 GCA_036873755.1 Hanleya hanleyi
CCCCCTGGAACGTGCAGGCTCATTTATTGCACTGTTGGCAACATGCCAAAAATTCAGAAATGGATTTAGAGCTTCAAAAAACACTTTTTCTTGGTCAGAAGCACGTGGGAAACACGATTCTGGCCTTTGTTTGCGCCCTAGATGGCTCCTTCATCGAACCGGAAATGTTAGTACGTTGAAATAGGTACAGAAAACGGTCCCTGGAGTCCAGACAATGACTTGAATGGAGAAAGTTAAGCTTGGAAATTGGTCGTCCGGAGATAGCGCTTCTCACAGTCTGCTTTTGTAAAGTATAGTTTCAGTCAGATGCTCACACCTACTCAAATTTTACGTTTTATCATACCTCTGAAACCATTTGAACGATCACGATGTAATTTCTCTGTCATGACAGCCTTAATACAAGGAGTATGTGCGCCAAAACTAAGAATAATCCGACTCGTCGTTTGTGTAATATTGAAAAAAATTACTTCTCAAATTATGTGACTTTCGGCATTATTTGAAAATCTGACAACTTTGATTCCTCTATAGCGGCAAAACTATTAGAGCTACGAGAAAATGGATGACACACTGGTGAAAGAGCTGTTTCTGGAGAACGAAATGCACCCTGTTAGAAGCCTGCATCTCCCACGGTTCAAGAGTTACAGCTCTTCAAACATGTGTTCCGTTTTTGACAAAATTCAAGATGGCGGCCAAACCACGTGATCTAGCAGCAAAATTTTTGCATATTCGTGATCACCATATCACGTAACATACATTTCGTCAGTTTTTCCGTTCAAATCCGATACTTGAAAATCCGACTATTTTGATTGGTCGCTGGCGGCCATTTTGTCTTACGGAGCAACTTCTCTAATAGAGTTTTGAAAGACCCTGATCCATTGATTATGTGTACCAAGTTTCGTGTTGATTAGTCGAATGGTTCCAGAGGAGTAGGGTTTTGAAGATTTTTCTGAAAACGGGGTAAATCCAAGATGGCCGCTGAACCCTTCGACCAATTAAAACCAATTTTCAATATGCACTAGATCTCCACATGTCTAATATGTGTGTGAAGTTTGAGCATGATTGGTCTGACGGTTGCTGAGATTTAGCACGCACAAAATCAGGGAGAATAATAAAAATAATAATAATCCGAACAATTATAAGAAGTCTTCCGATTTTCATCGGAAGCCTAATAATAATCCGAACAATTATAAGAAAAATTTTAAGAAAAATCAGAAAAATCAGAACAATCTTAATAAGTCTTCCAAGTGAACTGGAAACCTTAATAAAAGATTGCAAATAATGGTTTTACGTCCTTCTCGTTCGACATCTTAATAACATCAACTAGAACTGCAAGCAGTTATGATGGCTTCCGTATCTAGGCTGTCTTTGCAATTGCGATAGCCATATTTCATGCGCAGATACGTATGGTGCACATTTAACAACCGTCTAGCCACCCCCCCCCCCCCGGAACGTGCAGGCTCATTTATTGCACTGTTGGCAACATGCCAAAAATTCAGAAATGGATTTAGAGCTTCAAGAAACACTTTTTCTTGGTCAGCAGCACGTGGGAAATACGTTTCTGGCCTTTGTTTGCGCCCTAGATGGCTCCTTCATCGAACCGGAAATGTTAGTACGTTGAAATAGGTACAGAAAACTGTCCCTGGAGTCCAGACAATGACTTGAATGGAGAAAGTTAAGCTTGGAAATTGGTCGCCCGGAGATAGCGCTTCTCACAGTCTGCTTTTGTGAAGTATAGTTTCAGTGACATGCTCATACCTACTCAAATTTTACGTTTTATCATACCTCTGAAACCATTTGAACGATCACGATGTAATTTCTCTGTCATGACAGCCTTAATACAAGGAATATGTGCGCCAAAACTAAGAATAATCCGACTCGTCGTTTGTGTAATATTGAAAAAAATTACTTCTCAAATTATGTGACTTTCGGCATTATTTGAAAATCTGACAACTTTGATTCCTCTATAGCGGCAAATCTATTAGAGCTACGATAAAATAGATGGCACATTTGAGAAAGAGCTGTTTCTGGAGAATAGAATGCAACAAATTAGAAACCTGCATCTCCCACGGTTCAAGAGTTACAGCTCTTCAAACATGTGTTCCGTTTTTCACAAAATTCAAAATGGCGGCCAAACCACCTGACCTAGAAGCAAAATTTTTGCATATTCGTGATCGCCATATCATGTAACATATATTTCGTCAGTTTCGCCGTTCAAATCCGTTACTTGAAAATTCGACCATTTTGATTGGCCGATGGCGGCCATTTTGTTTTACGGAGCAACTTCTCTTATTGAGTTTTTAAAGACCCCGATCCATTGATTATGTGTACCAAGTTTCGTGCTGATTGCTTCATTGGTTCCAGAGGAGTAGGGTTTAGAAGATTTTTTTGAAAATGGGGTAAATCCAAGATGGCCGCCGAAACCTTCGACCAATCACAATCAATTTGCAATATGCACTAGATCTCCCCATGTCTAATATGTGTGTGAAGTATGAGCATGATTGACCTGATGGTTGCTGAGATTTAGCACGCACAAAATCAGGGAGAATAATAATAATAATCCGAACAATTATAAGAAGTCTTCCGATTTTCATCGGAAGCCTAATAATAATCCGAACAATAATAAAGAAGTCTTCCGATCTTCATCGGAAGCCTTAATAATAATCCGAACAATAATAAAGAAGTCTTCCGATCTTCATCGGAAGCCTTAATTAACATGAGTAGTTTAATGCAGGAGAGAAGCAGTCAACCTTTCTCAATGATTCCGGTAAGATATCATGGCTTTCTAAATATGAAATCCCTATCGCTGATCAGTATTCTGAAAGGTGAACTGCAAAGCTCTCCAATGTTCTGCAAAAGTGTTAGAAATCAAGGCCTTTGCAGTTATAGTTGTTGATAATAGTTCTGTGGATTATTTTATTCTTCCGAGTGTAAAACTTATACCACAAGAAAACAAGAGCCACAACTTTCAAAAGCGTCCCATTGTCCCATTGTTTAAGGGAACGTAATGATGTTAGTAGTATACAAAGAGGATTTAAAGCCGTATTTTCCAGGGAGGTAACTCTTGTTGGCCACAGGTGGCGTTGTTCAGGTCACGGGGAGGTCAAGTGGACTATAGTTCCGCCAGGAGGCGCCACCAGCTCAAGAGACCAAAAACTACCTCCAACACAGAAGAGTTCCAATCTAGGGGAGGTAACTTCGGGTCACTATAGTTCCGGCAAAGGGCCCCTGGGTATGTATTCTTCCGCGGTGATGCGGTCGCGGGAAAAAGCTTCCGCGGAGAAAAAATAGTCCCCAGACTTCAAATACGCTGCATGGTCCGATTGGGTCGAGTGAGGTATCAAAGTGAAGCATTCGTGAAGGAGCATCCAGTCATGGGTGGATGCATGTAAAATTAGGGTTTTTTCCCGAAAATATAAAAGCGGAACACGGACTTTACCCCTAAAATAGGGGAAAACACCTATCAACCCTAGCCAAATGGGTTAATATCGGTCCCCGGGCTTATTGGGACCTGCCTATCAAGTCAATGGGGTGGGTGCATGTAAAATTAGGATTTTCTTCCGAAAATATAAAAAGCGGAACACGGACTTTACCCCTAAAATAGGGGAAAACTATCAACCCTAGCCAAAAGGGCTAATATCGGTCCCCGGGCTTATTGCAACCTGCCTATCAAGTCAATGGGGTGGACGCATGTAAAATTAGGATTTTTCCCCGAAAATATAAAAAGCGGAACTCGGACTTTACCCCTACAATAGGGGTCTGTATTATACAATATAAGGGGAAATGCCTGTATGGGGTATGGGGATGGTCAATTTTTTTGTGGGCTTTACTATGGCTTGTGGGGTCTTGTTTTTCACGTCTCGCCGAGAAAAACACAATGGGAGGGGTCACGGAGCGAATCGGTGAAAATTTTGGGGAAAGTCATCGAGGTCTGTATATAGCCCCATAGGCTGGCTATGGAAGGGATAGGTCCACCCTGGGAAATTCACACACGTTCATTGTGATATGGGTTGTTTGGTTTTGTTTTTCACGTCTCGTCATTTAGAACACGATGGGAAGGGTTCCGGAGCGAAACGGTGAAATTTTTGGAAAAAGTTCACCGAGGCCTGGGTAGATCCATATTGCCCCATACTGGCTATGTGTGTATAGGTCCATACTGGGTGGACATTTTGGGGTCTAGGTGAGCCCCTAATGATCCTATGGTGTCGTATGAGGTCGTATTTTGAAGCTCTCGTGGAGGAGCATCCGACTGGTCTAATCGTTCGTCCGATTTCAATATTCTGAGCATGCGCAGTATGGCCGTAGTATAGAAAGCAGGCATGTTGGAGGGTATGTGGGGGTGTGTTTGGGGTAGAGATGGACCACTATGGGTGCAAATGGGTCGCGGGAGGTGTCAAAGTGAAGCTTCTGTGGGGTAGAGTCAGACTGGTGTGTTTTATAGTGCAAGTCACGTCAACCTGCGCATGCGCAGTTGTTGAGTGTAGTAAGTAAAGTGGCCATTTTGGGGCGGCGTGGAGTTGTGTTTGGGGTAGAGAGGGACCATCCTTGGTCTGATTGTGTCGTGGGAGGTGTTATCTTGTAGCTCTCGGGGTGTACAGCCCCATTTGAGGGATGTTCCCGTTATCTGTGACGTCATCAGTACGAGTAGTAGCGAAAGTGGGCATTTTAGGAAAGTGCAGGAAGGTATTTGGGGTAGAGAGTGACCATCCTTGGTCCGATTGTGTCGTGGAAGGTGTCATCTTGTAGCTTTCATGGTGTTCATCTCCATTTGAGGGATGTTCGCGTCATCTGTGACGTCATTGGTGACGTCATCAGTACGAGTAGTAGCGAAGTGGGCATTTTAGGAAAGTGCAGGAAGGTATTTGGGGTAGAGAGGGACCATCCTTGGTCCGATTGTGCCGTGGGAGGTGTCATCTTGTAGCTTTCATGGTGTTCATCTCCATTTGAGAGATGCTCGCGTCATCTGTGACGTCATCAGTACGAGTAGTAGCGAAAGTGGGCATTTTGGGGCGGTGAAGGAAGGTATTTGGGGCAGAGATGGACGATCGTTGGTCCGAATGCGTCGTGGGAGGTGTCATCTTGTAGCCTTCGGGGTGCAGACCCCGATTTGAGGGATGTCCACAGCATCTCTGACGTCATTGATCACGTCATCAGTAGGAGTAGTAGCGAAAGTGGGCATTTTGAGGCGGTGAAGAAAGAGATTTGGGGTAGGGATGGACCATCCTTGGTCCGAATGCGTCGTGGGGGGTGTCATCTTGTAGCTCTCGGGGTGTAGACCATGATTTGAGAGATGTCCACAGCATCTGTGACGTCATCGGTGACGTCATCAATACCAGTAATAGCGAAAGTGAGCATTTTAGGGGAGTGAAGGAAGCATTAGTAGTATAAAAGCTCATTTCGAGCCCTTTTCATCCAGCGGCACAAGACGCAATGAGAGTATGCGCGCGTGTGTGTGTGTGCGTGCGTGTGTGTGTATGCTTGCGTGTGTCTGTGTGCGTGTGTGCATGAGCCGAGTTCTAAGAGCCCCGGAGAGAGAACAACAACAGCAACAAGAATGACACATGAGAGGACCAATACATATGGACACATGTTCATTCCTATATTTAAAGACTCTACCACCACCGCACACCACCGACACCACCACCAACGCCACCAACACCACCACCAACGCCACCACCGGGCGTTGACGGGCGTCAACGCCCGGTGGTGGTGGTGGTGGTGGTGGTAACCCCAGTGTGGCAGAGCTCCGAGAGCTCACGTGACCGGAACTGACCTTTGACCCTGGCGCGCGCGGTGTAAAGGTTGCCACCTCAGTAATATTTGCTTTTCAGATAATCCAATTAATTAGGCTATATACCCTAGCATGGGTGACCAGTTTTCAGAAATGGTTAGACCATTTATCAGGTTTATGTTCTTGTCTTTCATGTCAATCTCGATACTCTTCTACTGGTCCTGTCTTCATGTAATCTGAACACATTTTGTATGACAAATTATTGCTTTGTTCTGAAATATACATGTAACATTTGCAGGCCTTCAATTATGTCCTATATGTCCTATATTTTTTTAGTTGTCCTATATTTTCCTATATTTCTGAAAAATGTTCTATATTTTCTATATTTTTGCCCCCGAGTCTCTTTCAAATTATTAAATTACTTCAGGGGTTATTCTAGCCCAAAATTTATAATATAGTATACTCAATTTTCGAAAAGAGATGAACTCATTTTTTTTGCGTACCAGTCTATAAACTCGATATTTCAGACATTTTCATAGGTTAAAGACATGAAACTCAATATTTTCAGACTTTTTCATAGTAAAAGATATGAAACTCAATATTTCAAACATTATATTCAAGTTTTTCATGGATACTGTAATTATGATGCACACTAAAAGAATAGATACTGAAGATGCTGAATTGTATGTACTTTACCAGTACCAGTACCAGTACCAGTACCAGTACCAGTGTGGTTTTACTATGCAACTCATAAGAGTGTTGGACAGAGGAACTTACATCAAAAGGATTGTTGAAATATATGTGAAGATAAAATAATTATTAGGGGTCTTTTATATATGTCTCAGTGGAGGGATTCATGAAACCATACACTTCAAAAGACTGATATGGTACTGGTATCGAAAGTAACTATGTAATTGTGCTCTTCATTTTCCAATGGTTAAATGACCACAAAAGTGAGACCATCCTAACATCCTATCAGATATAAGGCAGGCCAGTCATTTCAATACTGAGGCCTGTCATTTTAATCCGGAGGCCTGTCATTTCATTCCTCATTATGATATGGTGTACAACCTAGGAATAATGACCACAAAAGTGATACCATCCTAACATCCTATCACATATAAGGCAGGCCTGTCATTTCAATCATGAGGCCTGTCATTTCAATCCAGAGGCCTGTCATTTCATTCCTCATTATCATATGGTGTACAACCTAGGAATAATGACCACAAAAGTGACACCATCCTAACACATATAAGGCAGGCCTGTCATTTCAATCATGAGGCCTGTCATTTCAATCCAGAGGCCTGTCAATTCATTCCTCATTATCATATGGTGTACAACCTAGGAATAATGACCACAAAAGTGAGACCATCCTATCAGAATCTAGGCAGGCCTCTCATTTCAATCCAGAGGCCTGCCCTTTCATTCCTCATTATGATATGGTGTACAAGCTAGGAATAATGACCACAATGATGAGACCCTGACATAACACCCTGCCAGATATAAAGCAGGCCTGTCATTTCAATACTGAGGCCTGTCACTTCAATTATGATATGGTGTACAACCTAAGAATAATGAGCACAAAGAGGAGACCCTGTCCTAACATCTTGCCAGAATAAGGCAGACCTGTCATACTGATGCCTGTCATTTCAATTCTGAGGCCTGTCATTTCAATCCCGAGGCCTTTGGATTCTTTTGGGTGCGATACATGTGCTTGCATTAAGTTTTTCTTGAGTATATGTGTATATCGACCTGCACATACATCACGTTGAATTGTTCCGTTTGAATTGATTTTACTGACTGAGTCATCATACATCTCAAATACTACACATAATGTGTACCACCTATTTGGATGTCCTCTGGTGGTTTTTGGCTTTGGCAGCCACTTTGCTTGTTTTTCCTATTGGGTTATCTCCCTTTCCTAGGTTAAGAGATAGGGATTTCCTTTAAAAGCCTTCTAGCTGAGAATTTTGCACACCATGCAACATCCATCCAATTTGAAAAATTTTGATAGACATTGTGATTATCTGTGAACAATTAGAATATAAGAAAAAGTTAAATACTATTTATATGAATTTTTCATGAATATGCTTCAAAACTAGGGCTATTCTCTATGATTTCTGGGTTATCAAATTGAGCATGGGTCAGTCCAATTAACGTTGTCTACAGCCAAAAAATGCACACCAACCTGTATTTTTTCTTTGTTTTTTTTCTCATATTGCACAATTATGAATGCAACAACATTCAAAATGTTAATTACTTTCATTTACCACCTGGTGTGGTATAGATATTTTGTAAATCTTGAATTACGTAATGCCAGGGGTGTTTAGTACAGCAAAACAATAGAACTCGAACTCGTCCAGCATGAAATCGTACATTCAGATGCTGTGACATTGCCTCGACTCTAGCATACTGTGATCAGCGGTCCTGGAATTATTGCCCCGCCGTTCCGCCACCCATGTATCATAGTTCTCCTTCCCGCCACTCAGAGAAAATTCATAGCAAGTATCTTGATACACTGAATCAGGTCGTTATCACCAACCCATAATTCCAAGAGAAATGCGTACTTGCCAGAACTGCGTGAGCTCTGTTGGTGATGAATTTCATTTTGTAATGTGTTGCTCAAATAATGAGGATTTGAGACGTCAACTCTTTACTGATTTAAACATCGATATTCAAAAGTATCCTGCTCGCTCAATATTTTCTAAATTCCTTCGATGTGACTCGTATAAATTCACCAGATTGTTCGCTAAATATTTGTACACAAGTTTTAAAAGAAGACTTCCTTCAATATAGGAGTCATCCCGGTTTGTAGTCCATGGAGTTTAATCTGCATCACGTCTTTTACCTTGTATATAGTTGTATTTGTTTATGTCTTGTTGTGTGGCCTTAACCAATGTAAATTGTGTTCGTGCCTAATAAAGAATTTGAATTTGAATTTGAATTTATGCTGTATACCAAGTTTCATAAATGGTATCAGAGATATGCATCATTAAAGATTTTGCATGGATTAAAGATGGCCGCCAAGGATTTCACCAAATAAGGGAAACTGGTTTGGTCATTCCTTTGAAGTTTCTTGATGCATCGATGATCTATACCAAGATTCACAATGAACAGCGAAATGGTACTCAAGATACACAACATTAATGGTTTAGCATAAATTAAAGATGCCCACCAAAGTTTCCAACTGATCGGGTCCAGATTCAATGGGATTCTGGGTCACGAGCATATGGATGTGCACTGCAAGTTTGGTGTGCCTAGCCGGTTCTCGTCAGATCACCGAAGTTAAGCAGCGTTGAGCTCGGTCAATACTTGGATGGGTGAGCGGGTGCTGTACTGACTGGGCTGATCAGTGTCCAGAATAATAGGAACTGTGGACACTCTCGTGTTCTGGCACATGTAGGCACCGTCGTGATATGACTGAAAACAATGTTGAAAACGACGTTAAATCCTACTCACTCACTCACTCACTTGGTGTGCCTAGGGTGAGTCATTTTAAAGATATCTTGGCAATGAGAAATCTGTGATGGTTTCGCATAAATTAAACATGGCCACTGGGTCATGAGATCACAAACTGTAACCTGAGTCATGGTAACCCGATTCACGCTATCTATCTCCCTGTTGCTATATAGGGGCATTCAAGTATTACGTACGCAGCGAGAGGGGAGGGGGGTCTAAAAATGTGGATTTTTTCCTATGTATGCTGGGTTAAATTTTGCATATGGTAGGGGGAAAGGGGGTGAAAAATTCCAATTTTTTGCGTAAGTAATACTTAATTGGTCCCATATCAAGTTCAATATTGCATATATATTTTGCTATAGATGTACTTTGTTTAATCAATGTTTCAAAGAGAAATCTCATTTGAGCTATAGTGGTCTGGGGGTCATGCCCTTTTTTTTTAACTAAACATGATAGAAAGCAGCATATTATCCAAATACATGTACATTTAGAATAATCATAAAGCTTTGTTCATATATTACTATTGTTGCATACTCTGTTTTGAGTAAAGTTTTGTCTCAACATTTAGCCCCGGACAAACTGTAACCGGAGTCACAGTAACCAGAGTCCTGCTATCTTCTTTAATTATTTCCCTGTTACTATTATATTTCAGGTTCAATATCGCACATTTTCGTATGGATGTACTTTGTTAAGAAAGTTCGATGAATTCTCTCAAATAAGTACTTGTACTATATAGAAACTCAAAGCACATTTCTGTTGCTCAATGTTATTGCATGAACATTGGGAAAAATGAATAAATGATTAACCTGAAATCTTTCTACACTGTGTCTTACATAGGTTTCACTGCTTGCAGGTTTGTATTGATTTACTGAATAATGATCATGTTTTTGTGGTGGATGGACCATTATCTTCACCTGTTTTAACCCTATAATGCCTGACATTAATTCCAGGTATAACGAATGGGAAGTATTAGCATTTTCTGACAAGTTTATGTGCTTTTGTTGATAATTTGTGTTGATTAGACCGCTCACAGCGTTATTTGGAGTTCTGCTGAATGTACACATATGTGTACAATATAGGCATTCATAGTGAGGATTGTTAGGTTTGAAATTGTACACGTGTGTGTACAATAGGCATCGCAATGTACCCTCACTCACTACATATACAAACATGTATGTATCCAAGAACCTACCTGTACCCTCACTCACTACAGTAACATATACATACATGTATGTACATAAGAACCTATCTGTACCCTCACTCACTACATAAGAACCTACCTGGAAGTGAGTGAGGGTACACTACAGGTAGGTTCTTATGTACGGGTGTGTTAATAGGGTGATGTTGAGTTTAGGAGATAGGGGGTGGGGCATATATCTGAAGAGTAGAAGTTCAAAATGGGAGTATTTTACTCAAATATAGGTCATTTCAGTTTTTGGCATGTTTTCAAATTTTCAAACCATTTTTAACGAAGGTCATATTGTTTCTCCGTCTTATAAAATAATGGGTTTCTTTAGTTGTTGCTGGGACGAATATAGACTCGTCCCAGGTTGTTGTCATAACTCCTAGTATTTCAGTCATAAAACATACAAAGTTTGGGATTGACTGAGTTTTTAATTCAATTTTGCCCTGGATTAGCACTGGCACAAAAATTTTTTAGTCATCCCTGATTATAGCTAAATAATATATAGCCCTCAAGAGTATGAGGGCTATACGTCGGCCCCAGTCACCTCCAGCGAGGATTTTAGATAATTTTATTACGAATCACCCACCTCTGAACCTGCCGTACATCTAATCTCTATCCCCTCCTGCGCACTATTTCAAAATCTTGCACACTATTGTGAAATAGTAATGAATATATCGCCGTCTGAATTTCCCAGACGACTTCCACTTTAAACGCGCCATGTTAACCGTATAGAGTGACGTCACCAACATGGCGCGCAGAGAGCTAGAAGTTTTCGACTGGAAAATTCAGACGACGATATATTCGTTACTATTTCACAATAGTGTGCAAGATTTTGAAATAGTGCGCAGGAGGGGGTTGAGTTTAGATGTACGGCAGGTTCAGAGGTGGGTGATTCGTAATAAAATTATCTAAAACCCTCGCTGGAGGTGACTGGGGCCGACGTATAGCCCTCATACTCTTGAGGGCTATATATTATTTAGCTACCCTGATTAGTGATTCATATAAGCTTTCGTACTCTATGGGGTTATGAGATGCGAGCCATGCTTTAGGTTAGAAGGAGCCCCTAAGGGTCGGGATTCATCCCTTGGATTAGTGGCAGCTTCTTAAAGAATGTTTTATGATGAAAGCTATTGGAATATATGTGGGCTATAGGCTAAATTATAATTATTTAGCTACATCTCTACCAAACAGTGTATATAGACAGACCTGAAAAATAGTATGCAGAAACTGTTTTTGTCAATTCTGGCAACTCCATGTTTTACATACTAAAACATCATGATCAAATACTAAGATACAAATTCAAGGACTTCCCAAGCAGTTGAAACATACTGAATATTTATGAGGGCTAAATTGCAGTGTACCGTTAAGATATTTAGAATGAAAAAAACAGAATGGTGTTCATGCATATGGAACAGTATTAGCTATATTAATTGTCTTCTTGATTCCACTCCAGAAAAGGTGGGGACATGGCCCCCATGGCAGACCCCTACATTTTGTAACCCCCCCCCGCCCCCCATGCTTTATATAAATCAACATTGATTTATATAAAGCATGGGGTTATATATAGAGACCCCATATTTCGACACTTCACCTTAATACCACCGTCCACACTCCCCAAAACTCTTGTTTTGCGGGCCTGTGGGTATGGCCATACAGTTTGGTTGTCTTCTTTGAAGTTGTTTTGGATGTAAAAAGATATAAAAACTTTGTTAGGAAACGCCAAACGAAAGATGAGGATGATTCAACTGTCCGACACGTGCGTGTGACCCACTTCTGTTGACACGACAGGCCAAGAGATACAGCTCATAAATATTCATATCCTCAGCACCCAGCCGCTGCCCAGCCGATTACCCAGCCGTGCCCAGCCGACATATAGGGAAACCTATCTTAATACTATTAAGTGTGCTGAATATAGACAGGAATTATCTAGATTCAGGCTAAGCTGTCATAGATTATCTATAGAACATGGGCGGTATAATAATACACCTATTAACGATAGAACTTGTTCCTTCTGTCCAAATGAGATCGAAGATGAATTTCAAGTTATTAATTAATTGTAATAAATATAGTAATATTCGCCTATCTTTAAACGAAACAGCAAGCAAATCTTGTGCAAATTTTAACTTGTTGTCGTCCCCAAACCAGTTTATCTGGCTGCTTAGCAGTGGTAACTCTGAGGTGTGTTTTGCACTATCAAAATTTATTTGTCATGTTATGGTCTTGCGACGTGAGTCTGAACTTTCCGGGTAGCTTTATTTGTACATGTATTATATAATAACATGTCTCATAAACGCTAGTTAGCCTTTGATCCTCATAATGGTAAACAGATCTCAGTGTTGGAGAAATTTGTAACTTTCTTGTGTGTTGTACATGTTTGTTTGAATCAATTGTATCAAAGAAAGGGGGGAGGGGTATTGATTGTACGCTCCACGTGGGCACCTGATTGGTTAATAAATTCTATAATATTCGTTATTTACGGCATTATTCTGAGGAATTACAACTATTAATGCATTCTGTTATAATATTTATACAATTCTGCTTTTATCTAGTATATTTTCAGGTAAATATCGCGTCCCGAGTGGCCCGTATTCGTCGATTCATTCTACCAAACTTCGAGAATCAAAGATGGCGGCAGAATTTCAGCATGGGGTGAATGTAAAAACTGGATCGACTCGACTTTCCTGAAACGGAACGGGATTCAATACAAGCTGGGGGTTCCTAGATCCGTGAATCAAAACATCACCCACAAGGATCATGTCAGAGAGAGAATTGTTGATTGGAACATCGGATTATATACACTAGAAATAGCAAAGAGATAATTCTTTGTAGAATGGAGTAGATTTTATGACTCAATAAAATATTTCAATGGGAGTACAAAAGACGTCAGGATCGAAATGACCGGCTTTTCGCCGATCTTCCATCAGGGGAGATAACTGGTCTTGATATTCCCCTAAACTCCCAGGATGCATTTGTGAGGAAAATGGCGCGCAGTTCCTGAA
>JAVTVY010031478.1:0-12253 GCA_036873755.1 Hanleya hanleyi
GCTTTCTGTACCCCTACCACGCAAAAGCCGGTAATGCCATTTCTCTATACCTATATGACCAGTCTCGACCGCCTGCAGGACACTCAACTCCCACCCCGAGCCGCCTTCTACAATAACATGAAAGAGAAGCGTTGCCCGAGACGACTTACCCCGAAATCCGTGAAGGCATGCGGACCGTCCGCGATTTTCTGGTTTGGTACAATGATTTGCATGTTGCGCCTTTCCTCGAAGCGGCAGAGAAGATGTTCCGGTTCTATCAGGGTGTGGGAGTGGATATGTTTAAGGAGAGTGTCAGCCTACCCGGACTCACGCACGAGTGTAGCCTTACGATAGACGCCCATGGTCACCACCGCTACAATGACCGGCGAGGATACAGCCCCCAGGCTCTACGAGAGGAGCTACAGAAGAATCGAGACTACATCACCGGCTTGGCGTACGATTACCACGAGGTGTGGGAGTATGAGTTTCATGCTATGAAAGATCCAGGGCTGCGACTGTTCATCACAAGCACTCGGCGAACCCATTGGATCACCATTGCATCCGGATCACCTCCCAACTTCTTGATGCCGTCTCACGAACCAGCTCTTCAGTTTCGTCGAATACGACATACATGTCCCCAGGCACCTGAAAGACACCTTTGCAGAATGCTCAAAAACATCGAAGTGAGTCGAGATGACATCGGGGACCACACGTGCGCATACGCTGAAGCCCACAACTACCTGACACAACCGCGTCGCATGCTCATCGGCAGCATGTTTGGAGAGAAAATCCTCCTCTGGACCCCCGCTGGTATATGAGAGCCATGGCTTGGAAATCACCCGTGTCTATCAAATAATGGAATTCACACCCGAGGCCTGTTTTCTTGGATTTGACGAGACCGTCACCACACCCGTCGCCGAGGGGATGCCGATCCGACCAAAAGTCATCGGAGATTCCATGAAAGTGGTAGGCAATGCATCGTACACAGGCAATTTTTCACAGACATGTACTGAGCTGTACACTACTGAACGGTACTGCACGGAAAGGCCCACCATACATGTGAGTACTGAGCTGTAACTGAACAGTTCCTGTGTGGTAATCACAGGTCATGTCAGTTAGCAACAGCCTGGTTCCAAGAGGTAACTGAGCAGTACTGCACAGTAACAGGTTGGTTACTGTTCAGTTACCATTCAGTACTCTTCAGTTCTGTTTCTTGTGCTACTGTATGGTATCCAATCAGTACTGACCAGTTTCTGAGTGGTACTGTGTGGATACTAGTCAATACTGAATGGTACTGCACTGAGGTGGACCGTTCCGGGCCCTTTCTTGCGGTAACCATTCAGTTACCACATGGTACCAACATGTGGATATTTGGCTGTGTATGGGAAAACCGTTTCCGACCAGGGCCGCCGTGTGAACGGGCATACGATGTGAAGTAACCCTGACGGTGCATCAAATCGCTCCCTGTTCCGCTAGCTGGGACCCAACTGATGACTCCACCTACGAAACCACGTCCGCAACAAAGATCATCCACTACAATTGAAAATACTACTACTTCCTACTGAAATACTCAATGCTGTGAAAATGCTAAAAAATGACAAAAGCCCTGGACCTGATGGTTATACTGCAGAGTTTTATAAGTTTTTTTGGAGAGACTTAGGAATTTTTTTGATAAATTCTATAAATACAGGATATAAATAGGGGGGAATTATCGATTACGCAAAAGCAAGGGATAATTAGCTGTATACCAAAAGATGGAAAGCCAAAATACTTATTGAAGAATTGGCGCCCAATATCGTTGCTCAATGTTAGTTATAAAATAGCCTCAACAGCAATCGCACAAAGGATAAAACAATGTCTCCCATTCATCATATCTGAGGAACAAAATGGATTTATGGCAGGAAAATATATTGGAGAAAGGACCAGAATAGTTTATGATATTATGCATTATACAGAAAATCTCCAGATCCCCGGAATGTTATTGATGATTGACTTTGAAAAGGCTTTTGATAGTGTGGACTGGAATTATATACAAAATGTTCTTAATTTTTTCAATTTTGGACATTCAATTAAGAAATGGGTAGAACTATTTTATAATAATATACAATCCTGTGTAATTGTGAACGGTTTTTCGTCAAGGTTTTTCGAAATAAGTAGAGGCTGCCGCCAGGGAGATCCCCTTTCACCTTATATATTTATACTCTGTGCTGAGATATTAGGTTACATGCTGAAGAAGAATAAAAATATAAAAGGAATAACAATTAAGGATTGTGAATATAGATTATCACAATACGCAGATGACACAACAATTTTTTTAGATGGATCCATAAGAAGTCTTAATTGTTGCATAACAGAATTAAATTTCTTTGCTGGTTTTTCGGGTTTAAAAGTTAATGCAAATAAAACAAAAGTCATTTGGATCGGTTCTAAAAAAGACAGCGAGGATGTTTATAACATTAACTGGCAACTTGATTGGTCACAAAGTCCATTTAAGTTATTGGGAATCGACTTCAGCACAAACCTTTCAGAAATGGTTGAAAGAAATTATAAAGACAAATTAAAGAAGATGGAAACCATGATGAAGATATGGTCCAGACGGGCTTTGTCACCTCTGGGAAGGGCTGTGGTACTAAAATCGTTACTATTATCGAAGTTGAATCACTTGTTTTCGTCTCTCCCAGATCCACCAATTATTGCAATAGAGGAATTTCAAAAGAAGTGTTTTGCGTTTATTTGGAATGCAAAGCCTGACAAAATATCCCGTAAAACTGCTGTTAAGGAATATAAAGATAGAGGCTTAAAGATACCATTAATAAAAGAAGTTTTACAATCACAGAAGATATCATGGCTAAGACGTTTACAACAAGATAACATTTCATGCAAATTAATATTAACAGAGATTAGTGGTCCACTGGAACCATGGGAAGTTGGGTCCAAAAGCCTAGAAACTAATGTGATAGCCCATGTAACAAATCCGTTTCGGAAAGATGTTTTCAAAGCGTGGAGTACGTTACAGAAAAAGATAGAATACAGGGAAGATTTCTCTACTGCCTTTCAAAAGGAGATAATTTGGCAAAATGATAAAATTGCTATGGATGGTAAACCTTTTATATTCCTACATTGGTTAAGTAATGGAATAAAATTTGTGCATGACCTAATGAGTAATGGAACATTTTTGCGATACCCGGAATTCAAACAGAAATTTAAATGTAATACAAACTTTTTAGAATTTCAATGTGTTCTTTGTGCAGTAAAAGAAGCCGCAAAAAACCTCAACATATTGAACTTTGACAAAAGAATAGAATGCCCATTTATACCACCTAATATACTCCCTCTCGTTGGGTGCACAAAAGGCTGTAGAACGTTTTTTACCGAATACTTCTGGGATCTAATTTTAAAAAATCAAAAGCTAACCAAAAGTGGGAGATGATTACTGATGAAACATACATGGAACGAGAATGGCAACTGTTTAATATAGCGGCAATGAAGTCCACGACGAATTCAAAAATTATATGGTTCCAATACAAGTTGATTAACAGGATTCTGACAACAAATAGATTTGCAAATAAGGTAGATCCGGAAGTTACTGATAAATGTACATTTTGCAACGAATATACTGAGAGTATAGAACATTTATTCTGGGAATGTGAATTGGTGAATTTGTTGTGGAAAGAAATATATGACTGGGTTGAAATGAAAACTACCTTCAAAATTGATCTCTGTTGTAAAACAATTTGCTTAGGAGTACATGGGAAAAGAAATGCGGTAGTTAATTTTCTCTTGACTATAGTGAAGTATAACATATATAAGTCGAAGGTAAAAGGGCAAGTTCCATCTATACAATACATACAGCAGGATTTGCAAGATATGTATGAAACTGACAGATGCATACATAATTTAAAAGGGGAACCAGACAAGTTCAATAAATATTGGTCCTCTTTCCATATGTTTCGTAAATAAAGGTGTGTAGGATATCAAAGTATTTAATGACAAAGTTACATTTGCATGCATTTTTGAAATGGGTTTCAGGTTGGCTCCATTGTCGGGTATGCACGTGTATACCTTTCATATTTGAAGAGCATGTTCCCGCTATCCAGAAGTGAATTTAGTGTAAAGTGTTTAACTATAGATGCATCGGAAATTTGAAATTGAGGATGATAGAGGTGTATAGTTATATGATCCGGATATTGGTTTTCTCTGAAGGTAGAGATGTGCACTTCAGGTCATGGAATTCGTGTAACAATACTCATGTCAGTATGTATAATATTATATCGCCTCTTGCTATTATCTTCGAATATTAACTCTTTTCAATAATAGGTCCACAAGTATTTATGTCGAGATATATTCTCTTTTCAATCGTCGAACTATAGCTTGTATTATATAAGTTATAACATATAGTTCTCTGTGGCTTTACATGTGTCGGGATAAATATATATATATACATATATAACTGGAAAATGTTGAGAGATACTGTATCTGTACATGTATATTCCTACGAAGTAGGCTACAGATCGCAAATTGTCCGGTAATGAGTGAGTGAGTCAGTCCATCCGAATCCTTTCGTCGGCAAAATAAGGAGAACCGTTGACATTAGAACCTTGATTTTTGGCATGAACGTGCATTAGGGCATTGTTACCAGCAAGTTCTGATCTGAAATAATTAGGGTTGCAAGCCACAGGCGTGCAAACCTATTGTAATTGCTAATGTGTGATTCCGCCGGATTTTGTGTCAACTGTATCCCGGCCGCTGTTTAACCGATGAAGTCGAAACTTCACATAAGTATTGGGGAATGTGTGATCTAGTGCATATCAAAAGAAGAAGCTGATTGGTCAGATGGTTCGGCGGCCATCTTGGATTTTCCCTAAAACCTTTCAAGATCTTCTCCTCTGGAACCGCTTGGTCGATTGACTCGTAACTTGGTACACATGCTCAATGGATCTGGGGCTCTCAGATTTGCATTTGAAAATTTGTTCTGTAAAACAAGATGGCCGCCATTGACCAATCAAAATTGTCGGTTTTTCAAATAACGGACTTGGACGGGGAAAGTGGCTACATATATGCACTGCGAGATGGCGATCATGAATATGCAAACATTTTGGTCCTCAGTCACGTGGTTTGGCCACCATCTTGAATTTTGTCAGAAACGGAGCACATCTTGTAGAGCCTATATCTCTGGGACTACGATAGGTACAGCCTTATAGTTTGTAGTATTATGTTGTCCAGAAGCAGCTCTTTCAGAAGTGTGTCTACCCTTTTCACGTAGGTTCAATAGTTTCGCCGCTATAGAGGAATCAAAATTGTCAAATTTTCAAATGAAGACATTATTAGGGTTGCAAGCCACAGGCGTGCAAACCTCTTGTAATTGCTAATGTGTGATTCCGCCGGATTTTGTGTCAACTGTATCCCGGCCGCTGTTTAACCGATGAAGTCGAAACTTCACATAAGTATTGGGGAATGTGAGATCTAGTGCATATCAAAAGAAGAAGCTGATTGGTCAGATGGTTCGGCGGCCATCTTGGATTTTCCTTAAAACCTTTCAAGATCTTCTCCTCTGTAACCGCTTGGTCGATTGACTCGTAACTTGGTACACATGCTCAATGGATCTGGAGCTCTCAGATTTGCATTTGAAAATTTGTTCCGTAAAACAAGATGGCCGCCATTGACCAATCAAAATTGTCGATTTTTCAAATAACGGATTTGAACGGGGAAAGTGGCTACATATATGCACTGCGAGATGGTGATCATGAATATGCAAAAATTTTGGTCCTCAGTCACGTGGTTTGGCCACCATCTTGAATTTTGTCAGAAACGGAGCACATCTTGTAGAGCCTATATCTCTGGGACTACGATAGGTACAGCCTTATAGTTTGTAGTATTATATTGTCCAGAAGCAGCTCTTTCAGAAGTGTGCCTACTCCTTTTCACGTAGGTTCAATAGTTTCGCCGCTATAGAGGAATCAAAATTGTCAAATTTTCAAATGAAGACATTAGGTTGCAAAAGCCACAGGCGTGCAAACCTATTGTATTGCTAATGTGTGATTCCGCCGGATTTTGTGTCAAATCAACCGGCCGCTGTTCAACCGATGAAGTCGAAACTTCACATAAATATTGGCGAATGTGAGATCTAGTGCATATCAAAAGAAGAAGTTGATTGGTCAGATGGTTCGGCGGCCATCTTGGATTTTCTCTAAAACCTTTCAAGATCTTCTCCTCTGGAACCGCTGGGTCGATTGACTCGAACCTTGGTACACATGCTCAATGGATCTGGGGCTCTCAGATTTGCATTTGAAAATTTGTTCTGTAAAACAAGATGGCCGCCATTGACCAATCAAAATTGTCGGTTTTTCAAATAACGGACTTGGACGGGGAAAGTGGCTACATATATGCACTGCGAGATGGCGATCATGAATATGCAAACATTTTGGTCCTCAGTCACGTGGTTTGGCCACCATCTTGAATTTTGTCAGAAACGGAGCACATCTTGTACCTATATCTCTGGGACTACGATAGGTACAGCCTTATAGTTTGTAGTAATATGTTGTCCAGAAGCAGCTCTTTCAGAAGTGTGTCTACCCTTCACGTAGGTTCAATAGTTTCGCCGCTATAGAGGAATCAAAATTGTCAAATTTTCAAATGAAGACATTATTAGGGTTGCAAGCCACAGGCGTGCAAACCTATTGTAATTGCTAATGTGTGATTCCGCCGGATTTTGTGTCAACTGTATCCCGGCCGCTGTTTAACCGATGAAGTCGAAACTTCACATAAGTATTGGGGAATGTGAGATCTAGTGCATATCAAAGAAGAAGCTGATTGGTCAGATGGTTCGGCGGCCATCTTGGATTTTTCCTAAAACCTTTCAAGATCTTCTCCTCTGGAACCGCTTGGTCGATTGACTCGTAACTTGGTACACATGCTCAATGGATCTGGGGCTCTCAGATTTGCATTTGAAAATTTGTTCTGTAAAACAAGATGGCCGCCATTGACCAATCAAAATTGTCGGTTTTTCAAATAACGCATTTGGACGGGGAAAGTGGCTACATATATGCACTGCGAGATGGCGATCATGAATATGCAAAAATTTTGGTCCTCAGTCACGTGGTTTGGCCACCATCTTGAATTTTGTCAGAAACGGAGCACATCTTGTAGAGCCTATATCTCTGGGACTACGATAGGTACAGCCTTATAGTTTGTAGTATTATATTGTCCAGAAGCAGCTCTTTCAGAAGTATGTCTACCCTTTTCACGTAGGTTCAATAGTTTCGCCGCTATAGAGGAATCAAAATTGTCAAATTTTCAAATGAAGACATTATTAGGGTTGCAAGCCACAGGCGTGCAAACCTATTGTTATTGCTAATGTGTGATTCCGCCGGATTTTGTATCAACTGTATCCCGGCCGCTGTTTAACCGATGAAGTCGAAACTTCACATAAATATTGGGGAATGTGAGATCTAGTGCACATCAAAAGAAGACGCTGATTGGTCAGATGGTTCGGCGGCCATCTTGGATTTTCCCTAAAACCTTTCAAGATCTTCTCCTCTGGAACCGCTGGGTCGATTGACTCGAAACTTGGTACGCATGCTCAATGGATCTGGGGCTCTCAGATTTGCCTTTGAAAATTTGTTCCGTAAAACAAGATGGCCGCCATTGACCAATCAAAATTGTCGGTTTTTCAAATAACGGATTTGGACGGGGAAAGTGGCTACATATATGCACTGCGAGATGGCGATCATGAATATGCAAACATTTTGGTCCTCAGTCACGTGGTTTGGCCACCATCTTGAATTTTGTCAGAAACGGAGTACATCTTGTAGAGCCTATATCTCTGGGACTACGATAGGTACAGCCTTATAGTTTGTAGTATTATGTTGTCCAGAAGCAGCTCTTTCAGAAGTGTGTCTACCCTTTTCACGTAGGTTCAATAGTTTCGCCGCTATAGAGGAATCAAAATTGTCAAATTTTCAAATGAAGACATTATTAGGGTTGCAAGCCACAGGCGTGCAAACCTCTTGTAATTGCTAATGTGTGATTCCGCCGGATTTTGTGTCAACTGTATCCCGGCCGCTGTTTAACCGATGAAGTCGAAACTTCACATAAGTATTGGGGAATGTGAGATCTAGTGCATATCAAAGAAGAAGCTGATTGGTCAGATGGTTCGGCGGCCATCTTGGATTTTTCCTAAAACCTTTCAAGATCTTCTCCTCTGGAACCGCTTGGTCGATTGACTCGTAACTTGGTACACATGCTCAATGGATCTGGGGCTCTCAGATTTGCATTTGAAAATTTGTTCTGTAAAACAAAATGGCCGCCATTGACCAATCAAAATTGTCGATTTTTCAAATAACGGACTTGGACGGGGAAAGTGGCTACATATATGCACTGCGAGATGGCGATCATGAATATGCAAAAATTTTGGTCCTCAGTCACGTGGTTTGGCCACCATCTTGAATTTTGTCAGAAACGGAGCACATCTTGTAGAGCCTATATCTCTGGGACTACGATAGGTACAGCCTTATAGTTTGTAGTATTATATTGTCCAGAAGCAGCTCTTTCAGAAGTGTGTCTACCCTTTTCACGTAGGTTCAATAGTTTCGCCGCTATAGAGGAATCAAAATTGTCAAATTTTCAAATGAAGACATTATTAGGGTTGCAAGCCACAGGCGTGCAAACCTATTGTAATTGCTAATGTGTGATTCCGCCGGATTTTGTGTCAACTGTATCCCGGCCGCTGTTTAACCGATGAAGTCGAAACTTCACATAAGTATTGGGGAATGTGAGATCTAGTGCATATCAAAAGAAGAAGCTGATTGGTCAGATGGTTCGGCGGCCATCTTGGATTTTCCCTAAAACCTTTCAAGATCTTCTCCTCTGGAACCGCTTGGTCGATTGACTCGTAACTTGGTACACATGCTCAATGGATCTGGGGCTCTCAGATTTGCATTTGAAAATTTGTTCTGTAAAACAAGATGGCCGCCATTGACCAATCAAAATTGTCGGTTTTTCAAATAACGGACTTGGACGGGAAAGTGGCTACATATATGCACTGCGAGATGGCGATCATGAATATGCAAACATTTTGGTCCTCAGTCACGTGGTTTGGCCACCATCTTGAATTTTGTCAGAAACGGAGCACATCTTGTAGAGCCTATATCTCTGGGACTACGATAGGTACAGCCTTATAGTTTGTAGTATTATGTTGTCCAGAAGCAGCTCTTTCAGAAGTGTGTCTACCCTTTTCACGTAGGTTCAATAGTTTCGCCGCTATAGAGGAATCAAAATTGTCAAATTTTCAAATGAAGACATTATTAGGGTTGCAAGCCACAGGCGTGCAAACCTATTGTAATTGCTAATGTGTGATTCCGTCGGATTTTGTGTCAACTGTATCCCGGCCGCTGTTTAACCGATGAAGTCGAAACTTCACATAAGTATTGGGGAATGTGAGATCTAGTGCATATCAAAAGAAGAAGCTGATTGGTCAGATGGTTCGGCGGCCATCTTGGATTTTCCCTAAAACCTTTCAAGATCTTCTCCTCTGGAACCGCTTGGTCGATTGACTCGTAACTTGGTACACATGCTCAATGGATCTGGGGCTCTCAGATTTGCATTTGAAAATTTGTTCTGTAAAACAAGATGGCCGCCATTGACCAATCAAAATTGTCGGTTTTTCAAATAACGGACTTGGACGGGGAAAGTGGCTACATATATGCACTGCGAGATGGCGATCATGAATATGCAAAAATTTTGGTCCTCAGTCACGTGGTTTGGCCACCATCTTGAATTTTGTCAGAAACGGAGCACATCTTGTAGAGCCTATATCTCTGGGACTACGATAGGTACAGCCTTATAGTTTGTAGTATTATATTGTCCAGAAGCAGCTCTTTCAGAAGTGTGCCTACCCTTTTCACGTAGGTTCAATAGTTTCGCCGCTATAGAGGAATCAAAATTGTCAAATTTTCAAATGAAGACATTATTAGGGTTGCAAGCCACAGGCGTGCAAACCTATTGTAATTGCTAATGCGTGATTCCGCCGGATTTTGTGTCAACTGTATCCCGGCCGCTGTTTAACCGATGAAGTCGAAACTTCACATAAGTATTGGGGAATGTGAGATCTAGTGCATATCAAAAGAAGAAGCTGATTGGTCAGATGGTTCGGCGGCCATCTTGGATTTTTCCTAAAACCTTTCAAGATCTTCTCCTCTGGAACCGCTTGGTCGATTGACTCGTAACTTGGTACACATGCTCAATGGATCTGGGGCTCTCAGATTTGCATTTGAAAATTTGTTCTATAAAACAAGATGGCCGCCATTGACCAATCAAAATTGTCGGTTTTTCAAATAACGGACTTGGACGGGGAAAGTGGCTACATATATGCACTGCGAGATGGCGATCATGAATATGCAAACATTTTGGTCCTCAGTCACGTGGTTTGGCCACCATCTTGAATTTTGTCAGAAACGGAGCACATCTTGTAGAGCCTATATCTCTGGGACTACGATAGGTACAGCCTTATAGTTTGTAGTATTATGTTGTCCAGAAGCAGCTCTTTCAGAAGTGTGTCTACCCTTTTCACGTAGGTTCAATAGTTTCGCCGCTATAGAGGAATCAAAATTGTCAAATTTTCAAATGAAGACATTATTAGGGTTGCAAGCCACAGGCGTGCAAACCTATTGTAATTGCTAATGTGTGATTCCGCCGGATTTTGTGTCAACTGTATCCCGTCCGCTGTTTAACCGATGAAGTCGAAACTTCACATAAGTATTGGGGAATGTGAGATCTAGTGCATATCAAAGAAGAAGCTGATTGGTCAGATGGTTCGGCGGCCATCTTGGATTTTCCCTAAAACCTTTCAAGATCTTCTCCTCTGGAACCGCTTGGTCGATTGACTCGTAACTTGGTACACATGCTCAATGGATCTGGGGCTCTCAGATTTGCATTTGAAAATTTGTTCTGTAAAACAAGATGGCCGCCATTGACCAATCAAAATTGTCGGTTTTTCAAATAACGGACTTGGACGAGGAAAGTGGCTACATATATGCACTGCGAGATGGCGATCATGAATATGCAAAAATTTTGGTCCTCAGTCACGTGGTTTGGCCACCATCTTGAATTTTGTCAGAAACGGAGCACATCTTGTAGAGCCTATATCTCTGGGACTATGATAGGTACAGCCTTATAGTTTGTAGTATTATATTGTCCAGAAGCAGCTCTTTCAGAAGTGTGTCTACCCTTTTCACGTAGGTTCAATAGTTTCGCCGCTATAGAGGAATCAAAATTGTCAAATTTTCAAATAATGCCGAAAATCGCATAATTTGAGAAGTACAATTCTGTTCAATATTACACAAACAACGAGTCGGGTTATTCTGAGTTTTGGCATAGGTACTCCTTGTATAACTGCTATGATGGCAGTGAAATTGCAGGATGGTCGTATTAATTGTTCCGAAGCTATGGTAGAACGTGAAATTTGAGTAGGTCTGAGCATATGGCTGAAAGTAAACTTCACAAAAGCACACTGTGAAAAGCACTATCTCCAGGCGACTAAATTCCAAGCTCAACTTTCTCCATTCAGGTCTTTGTCTGGACTCCAGGGACCGTTTTCTGTACTTATTTCAACGTACTAACATTTTGATTTCGATGAAGGAGCCGTCTAGGGCACAAACAGAGGCCAGAAACGTGTTTCCCACGTGCTGCTGACCAAGAAAAAGTGTTTTTGAAGCTCTAAATCCATTTATTAGGAACATTATTAGGGTTGCAAGTCACAGGCGTGCAAACCTATTGTTATTGCTAATGTGTGATTCCGCCGGATTGTGTGTCAACTGTACTGTTGTTCGACCGATGAAGGTATTGGTATTGGGGAATGTGGAATCTAGCTCATATTAACCCTACCTGGCCTGGGGGGGGGGCGGAAAGTCCCCCCTAGTGAACTTTTCTCTGCTGCCCCGAAACGCCAAAACCGAGGAGGCTGAAACCTAGTGACTTTTAAGCTTATCTTATTCAGGTCATTTTGAGCCTATTTTCAATTACCCCCGGGCAGAGGATCATGGGTAAATTCAAAATGGCGGCCATGTGGTATCCGTGAGAGTCGTGTTTTTCAATCTTTTCGCTCAATGTTTTTCACATTTTCCGCGCATAAAAGGCATGAAAAGTATTTTATTTATGCACAACTAATTATTCTCTATTTTATTAGATTTTTTGAGAGAAAAATCTGAAAAATGAAAATTTCGAAAAATCGACCTCAAAAAGGCCGAAAAATGGCTTCCAAGATGATTACGTCACTGTG
>JAVTVY010031479.1:0-122936 GCA_036873755.1 Hanleya hanleyi
GGCACTATTTTGAGGCTGACAATAAAGGACTTGAGTGTTCGACTTTATTCCAAAGGGAAATAATTCGAATTGCTCTTTTTTGTGCAGGAGAATTAGAGGTTTTAAGTGGCTTAAGTGTTGCCCCAAAATGACATTACATTAGGATAGATAAGGATAAATGAGTGAGTAGTACAAGATATAAAGGGTTCTTTTGTTTAGACATTGCTTGACTGAATTAATCATACCAATGTTTCTGGATATTTTCTTGCAGAGTTCGTTGATATGATTTTTCCAATTTAATTTTTCGTTCAAGTATACTCCAAGAAACTTAAAACAATCAACTCTTTAAATGCCATGCCCCATTACATGCAACTCCGGCGTAAATGGTACGTTTCTTTTACAGCTGAGTGAGATGAACATAAATTTTGTCTTTTTAATGTTTAACGACAATTTATTACACGAGAACCAGTTATGTAATAAAGTTAATTCCTTTGACATGATGTCAAAGAGGACTTGTGGATTGGCATTGGACAGAGTTACACTTGTGTCATCAGCGAATAGAATGATTTTCAAAATATCTGAGACTAGTATTACATCATTGATATAAATGAGGAATAGTATCGGTTCCAGGATGGAATCCTGAGGAACACCACATGTAATTTGTTCTGCTTTAGATATTGTTCCAGTAGACAAAACAGACTGCAGACGACCACTTAAATAACTTTTGAACCACTGGTTGCTTAAACCACGGAGTCCATAGTGTTCCAATTTTTTCAACAGTGTAGATTGGTCAACGGTGTCGAACGCCTTAGAAAGATCCAGAAACGTGACAATGCTGAACAGTTTGGATTCCTTGGCAGCAACCAGTGATTCATATAACGACAGTACTGCTAAGTAGGTGGAGTGGTTCAATCTGAATCCAAACTGATTGCAGCATAAAATGGCAAATTCTTCAAGATAGACATTGGTGTTATTAGCAACAAACTTTTCTAAGATTTTACTAGACATGGTAATACCGAAATGGGTCTATAATTTTCAAATACATGTTTGTCACCAGATTTGTGTATGGGGGTCACCTTGGCTATTTTCATTTCTGAGGGAACGATACCAATGTGGACGGATAAGTTACTAATTTTTGATAAAGGTTAACTGATAGTTTGAGCGACATGTTCCTACGAAGTAGGCTACAGATCGCAAATTGTCCGGTAATGAGTGAGTCAGTCCATACGAATCCTTTCGTCGGCAAAATAAGGAGAACCATTGACATTAGAACCTTTATTTTTGGCATGAACGTGCATTAGGGCATTGTTACCAGCAAGTTGTGATCTGAAATAATTCTGATTAAAATTAGATTTATAATTAACACTTCAGTATATTGTTATAGATATATGTAAACTGTAGCCTTTAACGTGTATCATCCAAACATTTCATCATTGACCACATCAGGCTTCAAATTCAGGTCAAATTACCCACTGCTGCTAAAAATACCACTGTATGCCACATGGCTCTATTACTGAGGTTAATCTTAACGTGCATCTGGGACAATTCGCCATGTATGAAATAGGAAATGCTAATTTTCCATCATTTGTTAGTGCATTTATCTACACCGCTATGCCAGTCTTAATACACACAATTCAGTATATTGTTATAGATACATGTAAACTGTGGCCTTTAACGTGTATCCTATTTCGCATCCAAACATTTCATCACTGACCACAGCAGGCTTCAAATTCAGGTCAGATTACTCACTGATGGTGAAATATCCTACATCAACCAATTAAGTCAGCGTGGTGCAATAACCCAGCAGAAGAAGGAAAGATGTGGTATCATCCCTCAGATTAGTCTGTGTGAGCGACAATGATAACAGTTTACTGAGGGCGAAACAAAGCCATGACGGCATGTTTAAAGGGTCTTCTTTTGGTAGAATTTAACTAGATAAAGTAACTTTGATCATGATGTGGAAATATGATAACTTGAGTTTTTTTTGTACCTCTTGAATATTGACTAGGCCTATATATCACACTTGGATATAATTTAAACAAAAAATTACATGTGTAAACAAAATATGTCTAAATTTTTCTTGTCATTTCAAATCTTGATCCATTTTGATTCCTTGATTAGGGGATACAGAATCACTGCCACGGAGTGTGTTGGTGTGTCACAGCAATGCAATTCCGATTCACACAACGAAGCTGAGGTGGTTTAACGTTTATCAATGAAGAAAATCACCGATCAACCGCCATAGAATATAATGTGAAACAAGAAAACCGGAATAGTACATTCATCAGATTGCCGATACCCAAAATGTGTTGTCTCATATATCTAGATAACAACGTGATGTAGAGACGCTATTTATTCGTCTTTGTACCGGTTATGCTCAGGAGAATGACATAGAATCATTATTATCTTGTGCAGAGAAGGTGTTGGTCTTGAGTTGAACTACCGTAAACTACATAAATGCAACCTTTCTACTATAGTACTATATATAAAAATATGTTGTATTGTTGGGAAAATAATGTGATTCAAAACGTTGTTTTGATCCTGGACAAGGGCACTGAAAACCATTAAAGAGATGTAAATGTATTTTCACACGTAAAGCTTGAAATCTACTGAACCTTTATTATTCAATCTGTTTCTTTTAGTTAAAATGAAGGCGCATTAGAAGACTGTTACCAACAAGTTCTGAGCTGACCTACTTTTGATGAAAATTCCTGGTGATTTTTGATGAAAATCACTGGCGATTCTGACTTGGGCGGTGCCCATCTTAATATAGGCAGGATTTCAACTGGGGGTGGGGATTTCCAAGGGTTGAGTTCGCGTTCGAGTCCTAATGCCTACTCTACTTCGTAGGTCCTGTGACGTTAGTCACACTGCTCATGTTTAAGAAGTGACAAGCTGCACTATTCTTCTGGGATTTTTTTCAGCCAAATTACTAGCGACTGAACAGAAATATTCAGTAAACTTATTGGCACTACTTGTTGAATCTATCGCTTCAACATTAAACATCTTCGGCAGAGACGTTGTCTGTTGCTGATTAAGTAACTGGTTTATCGTTTTCCAGGTACCCTTGATATCATTATTACATTTATTGTTCCCGCCGCAACGCGGCCGGGGACTTTAAAATGGTACTTGCTTCTTTGTGTCCGTGGATGTCTGTTTGAATTTTCCGCAAGCGATAACTTGCAAACGCTTTGTTGGATTCTTCCGAAATTCGGCATACGCATTCCTTGCGACAAGACGCCAGTTGGTATTGCATTTCAGCAACATCTGGGTCAAAATGGGTCTTGCTTCTTTGTGTCCGTGGATGTCCGTGGACGTCCGTTTAAATTTTTCGCAGCGATAACGTCCAAATGCTTTGTCGGATTCTCCCGAAATTCGGCATACACATTCCTTGCGACAAGACACCGGCTGCTATTGCATTTCAGCAACATCTGCCTGAAGGTGTCGCCACTGGGTCTCGCTTCTTCATGTCCATTCCTGTCCGTGGATGTCTGTTCAAATTCTTTGCAAGCGATCACTTCCAAATGCTTTGTTGGATTCTCCCGAAATTCGGCATACACATTCCTTGCGACAAGACGCCGGTTGCTACTGCCTTTCAGCAACATCTACCTGAAGGTGGCGCCACTGAGTTTCGCTTCTTCGTGTTCATTCAAGTTCATGAATGTCAGGATAACTTTGTCGGATTCCTCTGAAATTTGGCATATACATTCCTTGTGACCGAACGTGGGTTGGTATTGCGTTTCAGCAAGATACACATGAAGGTGGCGCCACTGGGCCTTGTTCCAATCTTCTGGGCATGTCCGTGGTTATCCATTCAAATTCTTCACAAGTGATAACTTCCAAATGCTTTGTCAAATTTCTTCGATATTTGGCATATACATTCCTTGTGACTAGATGTTGATTGGTATTGCGTTTCAGAAAGATATGCCTGTAGGTGGTGCCACTAGGGTTCTTTCCATTCTTTTGTGGTGCAAGCGATAACTTTGAAGTGCTTTGAAATGTCGCTTGGAATTGAGTTTCGCCCACTTGCGCATACAGGTGGCGCCACCTGGTGGCAGCTTCTAAATTTGGTTTCCGAGCAATAACTTGAGAACTGCAGCGCTCATCGAATTCTTCCCAAATTAGGCATGCATGCATTGTACCTTGCCATGAGATGTTGCTTGGGATTGCGCTTCATCCACATCTGGATCTGAAATTTGTTTTCGGCCAATAACTACTATAAATAAGAACTGCATGCTCATCGGATTCTTCTCAAATTTAGCATGCATGTACCATGCCAGAAGATGTTGCATGGGATTGCCTTTCACTCACTTACACTTACAGGTGGCACCACCTGGTGGCAAAATCCCAAATTTGTTTCCGGGTAATACCATGACGTAAGATGTCGCTTGAGATTGCGTCTCGCCCACTTGCGCCTATAGGTAGCGCCACGTGATGTTAAAACAAAATTTGTTCTTGGCAATTAACTTGAGAACTGCTCATAAGAATCTCCTCGAATTTAGCATGCATGTACCATGCCAGGAGATGTTGCGTTTGATTACCTTTCGCTCACAGTCACTTTTACTTACAGGTGGCGCCACCTGGTGGCAAAATACCAAATTTGTTTCCGGGTAAGAACTGCTCATCAGTTTCTTCTTAAATTTGGTATGAATATACTATGACATAAGATGTCGCTTGAGATTGCGTTCCGCCCACTTGTGCCTAAAGGTGGCACCACCTCGTGTCAAAATCTAAATTTGATTTCGCTCATCGGATTCTTCTCTAATTTGATATGCAGATACCATGCCATGAGATGTCCCTTGGGATTGTATTTTGCCTGTTTCTGCCTACAGGTGGCGACACCTGGGGGAAAAATCTGAAATTTGTTTCCAGGCAATAATTTGACAACTGCTCATCGGATTCTTCTCAAATTTGGTATTCATATGCCATAAGATGTCGCTTGGAATTGTGTTTCGCACACTTGTGGCGACACCTGGTGGCAAAATTTAAATTTGGTTTCCGTGCAATAACTTGGAGACCTCTCTTCAGATTCTTCCCAAAGTTCGTATGCTGATACCGTGCCATGAGATGGTGATTGGGATTGCGTTTCGCCCACCTGCACCTACAGGCGGTGACACCTGGTGGCAAATTTTAAATTCGGTTTTCGGTTGAGGACGCCTTCAGATTCTCGTCAAATTTGGTTTGCAGATAATATGCCTTGAGATGTCGCTTAGGGTTGCATCTCGGTTACATAATTCTTATGTTTCACTGCATGGAAACTATATTACACCAGCCATCAACATTCAGTCAGCCGTTCTGAGTTGATCTTGATTCTTGGGGAGACAGAAAGACCCTTCCGCATCCAACGCCTATGAAGTAGCAGTTGCCTCCCCTCATGTATACCCACTGAGACCAACAATTCTAAAAGTATTGCTGCCATTTCGGCGGGGGACTTCTGGCTGCTTGTTGAATTTGTTATGGAAGTAAGATTTCTTTGCAACTTTTAAAGTGTGGTTAAGTTTATTCCTGTATTGTCGGTATTGCGTCCTAATCAACGGATTTGGGTGTTTATTAAAGCTGGATCATATTAAGTCGCTTCTTTTCCCGGATTGAAGATAATACACCAGGAGTCACCCATGGTTTTATAATTTTGGTCTTCTGAATAGATTTAGTTAAAACGGGAAAACATTCATCATAGATCGTAGTGAGATGGTGAGAGAAGACTTCAAATACAGTAATTACGTCGTAATGTTTCCCCATGATCCGTCCCTAATCATTGTTATTAATCCCGTCTGAGAATATTTCTTCATTTTCATTCGTTATTTTACGATATGTAATTTCACTTATATCAGAGAGTTTAGGCATGCGTTGATTATCCAAATAGAATACAGGAAAATGATCCGTCATGTCCATGAGGTAAATGCCAGACATGACAGTTTCATCATACACGTGAATTGGTAAAGATAGTATTAATGAAAGTAGCGGTATGGGCTCAGTTATTTTGGGGAAAAGTTGTACGACTTCATGATTTCCAGGAAATTTTTAGATGGTAAATGATGATCGACCTTAAATAGGTCTATTTTAAACCAGCACATAAGCGTACACTTTCTAGTCAGTTGGTTACTGAAACAGTTAGGATTATTTCCAAGTGGTCGATAAAATAAACCCATCAGATGCTTATTACTATAATTTTTTTCCGTAGGAACGCCAATTTCTATAAATAAACTTTCATATTGGTTTTCTTCGTGAGAAGATAAGTCTTCCCTGACAGTACAGGATGAGATGTCATCCCCGACATAAATAACTAAACTCCCACCCTTTTTCTTTTGACGAGAAGAAATAAACGGTGTATAACCAGGGATATTGAAGAGTTTTTGTGTGGAGACATGAAGCCAGCTTTCAGATATACCGATGACGGTTAACCTGGTCTTCAGATTGTAGATGAAACCTGTAATCTCAGTAAAATGTTTTCTTAAACGGCGAGTATATATGTGCAAAGCTGAAAATAAGGACGATGCCTCGAGATTCCAGTTGTCATTAGCCGTGTTGTAGGACTCTTCTATAAAATAGTTGGATTGGTGGGAATTTATGGGACTCCAATGAGCCGTTTCGTAGATATTGTCATCTGTTACATATTGGGTTTTGTCGCCAACATTTAGATCAATGGGATTAAAACACATATTATGAAAGTCTATAGATGTATGATGGAAATTAGTCTCGTCTTGTATATTTACATGGATTTCTTCTGTGGTGAATGGCAGACAGTTCCATAAGTTTTCAGAAACACCCTCGGCAGGTGAGATATTATACAATAAAAAATATTAGGTATAAATTGTACACCATAATGTAATTAATAACAGCATTATCACAATACAGTATAATTAGTAGAGTAAATTGGCATAATGTGAGCATTTCGTAGTCACCTCACTGATTAAAACACCCTTACTACCGCATAGTAGAGTGTAATATGTATTAGTGTTATGCCGACATAACAGGAAAAGGATATCCCCAGTTCAATAAAGTTATTCCGAGTCAAATTAAAATGTCCAGACAATGGCCAGATAACGTCTGTTGAGAAGTACGAAAGTCGTTGATATCATGGTCCAGTAACTCAGCACAAAATAACGAGACGACAGACATACAAACACATGTTGACGGGATAAGAATACATTACGTCTGGCATGCAGGAAAGGAACATTCAAACACAGCGTTTAGATGGGATCAATTACAAGCGAGATGTTGGACAATAACGCGCAGGCACACAATGTTCAAAGAACAACACACTACGACTGGCGTGCACGCAAATGAATATGGAAAGATACAAGTCTGTCATGTAGAATGTGTGTCAAAAAATCAAGTTTAGGATCATGCATACAACTTGTCGCCTACAAGTAGTTAGTCCAGTGGCTGTCTCATGTTATTGGGACCTCTCTCTCGTCTATGTGCAATTTACCAGCACTGAAACGAACCTTCTTCTTCTCCTTGAAGGCTTGTGCCATTGGCGGGGCAGCTTGTCTCTTCAAGAGTTGTAGTCAACAGCAGTGAGATCTTCCATCACATTATAAGGCAGACGGCTGACTGCGCCATTTGTTGAGATGTGGTCACGGCGAATCTTTTTAAAATCAACAACTATTTGATTTCTCACAGAGCGACTGCACAGCCTGGCGATGATCTTAGGGGCTCTGCCTGGTACATCTTGTCTAGATTTGATTTTATGGGCAATTCAGTAGATTTATTTGCTTCGGTTTCATCGGCAAAACCACCCAGTTTATTTGTGACAAGAAATTCGGATATTGACTTTTCGCAAGACTGACCATCATTTACTTGCAGTCCATCTATTCTGATATTGCAAGCACGAGAATGCCTTTCCTGTTTGCTGAACTGGTCAGAAAATTTGGCCTCTAACTGGGACTCACGACGCGCCATTTTGGTTATAAATTTTAATTCAAGCGCCTCTCTGGCAGTACCAGATAAAAGTTCGATATTCACTGCAGAAGCAAAAGCTTTATTGTCGGCTTTAGAAGGTATTGGGTCCACTAAAAGGAAGAAATGTGTCGTATTCTCAGATTGTCATGCTTTCAAGCGATTGAAAGTGGAAATTCAACTCTTCCCACCATCTTGAATATTCTACAATTATATGACTGTAAATTTGATCAACAGATTGATATTGTATTTTGTTGGGTACCTGGCCACGTTGACATCAAAGGTAATACTGAAGCTGATAAAACGGTTAAGGCAGCCCTAGATGATGAGGCTGATCCTGTTGGAATCCCATACAGTGATTTCAGACCATCTATCTGTACTTATGTTTGACGGCTGTTTCAATCTTTATGGGATGCTGTGAATAATAACAAAATTCAGGAGTTCACAAAAAACTGTAGGCTATACTTATCTGAACAGCCAGAAACTTTTCGATCAAACCATCATCAAGTGATGTAGAATCGGCCATACACGATGAACTCACGACAATTTACTAAAAAAAAGCCAGTCCCAAGGTATATTCCATGCCACGAAGATCTCGCATTGAAACATATTCTTATCGATTGCATAGATTTTACAATTTTAAGAGATTCTTTTTATCGGGCGACTTCTTTGGAAGATATATTTAGTCGGGTGAGAGAGGACTGTGTTTTGGGTTATTTGAGAGGAATCGGTTTGTTACATACGTTTTAATGTGGGTATGTTTTAATGTGTTCGGTTACAAGTTATTGGCTCTCTCTCTCTCTACAAAATATGAACCGAATCTGTCACCTCTTGAAAATAAACGAAAATTTTAAAATAAACTATTGTCCTTGTTATGACGTTACTGTGACATAAAAAGTTGATCGTTTGAAACCCCGTTAACTTGAGTCGGTAGACGAAGACCTAATATGCAGAGTGTGAAATGCTTCAGCTCTAGCAACAGGAAAAATAAAATGTCCGAGAAATCATATCCCAACTCCCAAATTTGGGTTCAGAATGTTATAGGTTGTAGGGGAGGGTTCAGAAAGTGTGCTATAACTACCACTAAACTACTGATCTGTAACTGTTATCACATATGGGTAACATCTACATACAAATACTTCTTCAAAGAACATATACCAAATTTGATACGTCACGTGATACCAGCAAAATTTGGGAAAAGAAGCAAATTGAAAATGGAACAAAAAATCGACAATAAATGCTGCGCCAGGTTACTACGTCACTCTGATGTCGTCATCGTATGAAGTTATGTTAAATTGCGTCTACAGCGACAGAAATAACTAATATATCCGCGGAACCATTCTCCATCTTCCAAGTTTGAGTTCGGTACAAGAACAGGGGTGGGGCCAAGTCAGTGTGTTTACCTTCCGATAAGCTACCAACCTGCAACGATTATCACATAACGATAACATCTAAATACGTATACCTCTTCAATAACATTACTACATTTGCCACCTCGAGTGGTATCGATTGGTGAAATTTGGGGTCTTGGTTCATGGACCACTGCCAATAACACACTCTTGTGGCGCGGAACCTATTTATGAATAACCGTTGCCTACTGAAAGTCTTATTTATGCTTGTATTCCGTCCAGAATCTCAAGTTTATATGTCAGTTACTCATTTCATCACAACACAATTTGGATCCAATTCCAACATATTACGTAATTATCTCTTTTTCCTTAAAGGAAGTGGATATGGTTGCAGGTCCGCTCACCTATCATGTTTGGAGAAGCAAGGTTATGGAGTATACTACCACCTTCGAAATGAGAGAAATGAAAATGTGGCTTCTTGACCCCAAAGTCCGGCAGGAGAGATGGATTGTATTATTCGACGTGTTGGACCTCCCTTCAGCTCTGCTCATCTGTACTGCTATTCTCACTTTAGCCTTTCTTCTGACATATACAGCCTATCTCCTAAACCCCAAGAATCGCAACTCGCTGATGTCGACTTATTTCACGAATGTGCTACGGTTGTTTGGTGTCTTACTGGGAGAAGGTATCTATGATTATAATGCAGGTATTTTTTCGGGAAAACATCTACCCCTGGAAATTCTTATATTTACCCGTTTGTATCCTAATTTTCTAATTCCATTATTCGTCCCCCATGGCTCCTTAAAATTTTCATGGTATTTTAATTGTATTATTCAATGTGCGTCATTTGAGACAATTTCCACAAATTGGGAAGTCAGCGCCGAATATCTCGAAGGGCAGATGATGTTCACGATGAATTTTTCTCATTTACACCCTCACCCCACCTGCAGTTGGAGCCGCAACGCTAATAAATTCGGGACTATTCTTCCCCATTCCACTGATAATTCTCTGGCCAATGATAACTCCAGTTGTAGGTTTCGCCTTCAACGAACCATGTCAACAAGATATTATTTCGGTGGTTCAACTGGCTTACCTTGTGTAGAGCTCACACATTTATGTGCCCTTCCGTACGATCTTGTTTTAGCTTTAAAAATCCATACAAATTCACCGTCTTATATTTTCTTTAAAAAAAAACGCAATGTAGATTTCTGAAGCGATTTCCTTTTCCCTCTGTCATTCACAGGTGAGAAACATCTTCCAGCGTCGGAGGCTGGAAAGATATTTTTGAGCTGTTGGTGGATGTTTTATATCACTTTCGCCGCAATGTATAGCGCCATTCTTGTTTCTACCCTATCGGCAAATACAGCTGCGATTCCCTTCACAACCTTGGATGAGCTAACAAAACAAACGGAGTACAAGTATGGATACGTCGGCAACTCTGCAGGAGAACTTATATTTGCTGTAAGTCCATAACTTCACTTTTAATAATTCACAAAAGTCGGAATTTAATCTGTACATTTAGGAGCAAAAGTGAAATTCGAAACTCTATTCATGCTAACTGTGCAGAGTATTTCAGACAACGTTTACCGTGTTGTCCGTTCTTTCCTGTTTCAACAGCTGGAAACAGAATATTTTTAACAGCGGTCGAAGTGTTGGTAGCTTCGGGCTTCTCCAAATAGGTGATGGAAAACCATAATTTATTCATTGGAAGATATATGTATCTTTAGTTCCAAAACTAAAACCTATCGTCTACCAGGTAAAAGTTCTATATTCACTGCAGAGGCGAAAGCTCTATTATCAGCTTTAGAAGGTATTGGGTCTCCCAGAAGGAAAAATATGTCATTCTCAGATTCACTGTCGTGCCGTCAACTGATTAAAAATGAAAATTCAACTCATCCCACCATCTTGAAAATTCTACAATTATATGACATTAGATTTGACCAACAGATAGATATTGTGTTTTGTTGGGTGTTGTTTATACTCATCTGAACAGTCAGAAACGTTGCGATCAGGCCATGATTAGACGATGTAGGTTCGGCCATACACGATTAACTCACGAATATTTACTAAAGAAAGAGCCGGTCTCAAGGTGTATTCCATGCCATGAAGATCTCGCGGTGAAACATATTCTCATAGACTGCATAGATTTTAAGATTGTAAGAGATACTTTTTATCGAGCAGCTACGCTGGAAGATCTTTTAGCCGAGTAAAAGAAGATTGTATTTTAGATTATTTGAGAGAGGTCGGTTTGTTGTACAAATTTTAATGTCTGTACCTGTTTTAACGCATTAGTTTACTGAGTTAGTGACTTGAATACTTAGAATTTTGTTTGATCGACGCTATATAGCTGAAATATTGCTGAATGCGACGTTAAACCTTAGTTCTCTCTGTCTCTCTCTCTCTCTCTCTCTCTCTTGACTTTCTAGTTACATTTAACACTTTAAAAAAACGATGACCTTGGAACAGGGAACATTAGAACCAATATGATACCGATTCGTTTACACAATGCTAAAATAAGCGAATCCTCATAGCCCGACAGTCGAGGGTCCCAGGTGGCCGGAGATGCGTTTTACGCGTTTTCGCGGAAATAAATCTGAACACAATGTATATAGATTTATGGTTCTTTATATTAACGTTTGTTTCACATAAACACGCATCGATATTGAAGAATATGCCTGACTCCATTTGACTTCCTGGTTTAACACAATCAAAAAGGCCTATAACAAAAACACCACTTCACGTGGTGCGCTCGCGGCGATAATATCTGACTTTAGATACATATTGAAACTCCAACTTAAATAATACACTCATAAACTACATGAATAGATGATGGTCTGTTTAACTCTAATTACATAATCCACATTCGTTTAATTTACATATTATTTCAAGACATTATTTTTACGTGGAATTCCAACGTTCGCTGTTCCCTTCAAAAAAATATTTCTTTTTAGGTTTCATGGCGGTCCGGACGCCTCTGACCCCCCCTAGATCCGCCCTTGACCAATAGTATCTCCGTCCCTATTCCTGACATTCACAATCCAGCCGTCGTCCATCAATAATATCCCAGTCTCAAATCTGACAGTAACAATCCCACTGTCGTCCAATAATATCAGCGTCCCTAATCGTTCATTCACAATCAGCCTTCGTCCATCAATAATATCCACGTCCTTTATCCAACATTTACGATTCCGCCATCGTCCATCAATAATATCCGCGTCTCTAACCAGACATTCACAATCCAGCTGTCGCCTTCAAATATATCCACGCCTATTCTCTGGCATTAACAATCCGGCTGTCGGCCATCAATAATATCCACGCCCCTAACCTGACATTCACAACCCCGCTGTAGTTCATCAATAATATCCACGACCCTAATCTGACATTCACAATCCAGCCGTCGTCCATCAATAACATCCACGTCTCAAATCTGACATTAACAATCCGGCTGTCGTCGATCAATAATATCCACGACCCTAATCTGACATTCACAATTCAGCCGTCGTTCATCAATAATATCCACGTCACTAATCTGATATTCACAATCCAGCCGTCGTCCATCATCAATATTCTCGTCCCTAATCTGACATTCAAAATCCAGCTGTCGTCCATCAATAATATCCACGTCCCAAACCTGACATTAACATTCACCCGTCGTTCATGAGTAATATCCTCATCCCTATTCCCGACATTCAAAATCAGGCCGTCATTCAGCAATAATACCCACTTCCCTAATCTGACTTTCACAATCCAGTCGTCGTCCATCAATGATATCCACGTACCAGATCTGACGTTAACAATCCGACCGTCGTCCATCAATAATATTCACGCCCATAGCCCGACGTTCACAATCCAGCTGTAGTCCATCAACAATGTCCAAGTCCCAAATATGACATTCACAATCAGCCGTCGTCCATAAATAATATGGACTTCCCTTATCTCTCCATTCACGATCCGGCCATCGTCCACCAATAATATCCGTGTCCCTAATCTGACATTCACGATCCGGCCATCATCCATCAATAATATCCGCGTCCCTAATCTGGCATTCACGATCCGGCCATCATCCATCATTAATATCCACGTCCCTTATCTGACATTCACGATCCGACCATCATCCTTCAATAATATCCGCGTCCCTAATCTAACATTGACAATTAACCGTCGTCCATCAATAATATCCGTGTCCCTAATCTGACTTTCACAATCCAGCTGTCGTACATAAGTGATATTCGCGTCCCTAATCTGATATTCACAATCCAGCTGTCGTCCAACAACCATATTCATTTCCCATATCTGATAGTTATAATCCAGCTGTCGTCCATCAATAATACTCGCGTCCCTAATCTGACATTATCACTCAGCCGCCGTCCATCAATAATACCCACGTCAATAATCTGACATTCACAATCCAGCCGTCGTCCATCAATAATATTCACGTCCCAAATCTGACATTAACAATCAGCCGTCGTCCATCAATAATATCCGCGTCCCTATTCCCGACATTCACAATCCGGCCATAGTCCATCAATAATATTCAAGTCCCTAATGTGTCATTCGCAGTCCAGCTGTCGTCTATCAATAATACCCGCGTCCCTAATCTGACATTAACAGGCAGCCGTCGTCCATCAATAATACCCACGTCAACAATCCAGCCGTCGTCCATCAATAATACCCACGTCAACAATCCAGCCGTCGTCCATCAATAATACCCACGTCAACAATCCAGCCGTCGTCCATCAATAATACCCACGTCAACAATCCAGCCGTCGTCCATCAATAATACCCACGTCAACAATCCAGCCGTCGTCCATCAATAATAATACCCACGTCAACAATCCAGCCGTCGTCCATCAATAATACCCACGTCAACAATCCAGCCGTCGTCCATCAATAATACCCACGTCAACAATCCAGCCGTCGTCCATCAATAATATTTTCGTCCCAAATCTGACATTCATAATCCTGCCATCGTCCATCAATAATTCTCAAGTCCCTAATCTGACATCGTCGTCCAATAATATCCTCGTCAAGTACCTAATCTGACATCGTCCTTCATTAATATCCTCGTTCCTATTCCTGACATTCTAAATCCTGCCCTCGTCCATCAATAGTATCCACTTCCCTAATCTGACATTCACAATCCAGCCGTTGTCCATCAATAATATTCTCGTCCCTATTCCTGACTTTCAAAATCAGCCGTCGTCCATCAATAATATCCGAGTCCCCGATCTGAGATTCACAATCCAGACGTCGTCCATCAAAAATATCCGCGTCCCTAGTCTGACATTCACAATCAGCCGTCGTCCGTAAATAATATTCACGTCCCTAATCTGACAGCCAGTCCCAAGGTGTATTCCATGCCGCGAAGATCTCACAGTGAAACATATTCTTATCGACTGTATAGATTTTAAGATTGTAAGAGATAACTTTTATCGAGCAGCTACTTTGGAAGATCTTTTTAGTCGAGCAAAAGAAGATTGTATTTGAGATTATTTGAGAGAGATCGGTTTGTTGTATAAATTTTAATGTATGTACATGTTTTTAATGCATTAGTTTACTGAGATATTAATTTGAATACTCACTATATAGCTGAAATATTGCTGAACGCGACGTCAACCCTTAATTCTCTCTCTCTCATTAAGTCAGCCGTCGCCCATAAATGATATTCGCGTCCCTAATCTGACATTCACAATCCAGCTGTCTCTCTCTCAATAATGTCCGCGTCCCTTATCTGACATTCACAATCCAGCCGTCGTCCATCAATAATATTCACGTCCCTAATCTGACATTCACAATCCAGCTGTCGTTATTCAATAATATCCGTGTCGCTGTTGTCATTCAGTAATATCCGTGTCAGCTATTGTCCATCAACAATAGCCGTGCCCCTAATCTGACATTAACAATCAGCTGTCCCCCATCAACAATATCCACGTCCCTAATTTGACATTCACAATCCAGCTGTCGTCCATTAATAATATCCATTTCCTCACTGCTATCTCCAAAATCCAAGCGGTCATACTTCCCCACCTCTTGCATATCTCTCCAATATACTGTAACATGGATGGATGGTTGACTGATTTGATTGGGCACTCCATCGTGTTACAATGGGCACTGGTCATACAGAGTATGCCGTGCAACCCGTTCCCCCACACCGCCCTACACATGCTTCCTCATACCAATGACGCATAGCTAATTCCCCGTTATATCTTCTTTACATCTGTATCCATATCATCTAACCTTGATCAGGTCCCTAGTCTTCCCTCTTTTTCTCTTAATCATCTATATATATTCACCAATTATTTCACCCAATATTTCTCTTTATTTTCCTCAATAAAATACCCAAATATTTCCCGTCATTTTGCCTATTTCTCGAAATCACAATTCCAGTGCCATGGAAATTTCACCCAGTATTTCTCCTTATTTTCCTCAATGCAATATCCCACTATTCCCCCTTTGCTGTGCCTATTCACCTAATGTCATAAAATACAATGCCTTATATACACCTGTGCTTTCCCCAAGTATTTCCCCTTGTTATTCAATATCATATATCCCAGTAAATTCCCTCATTGTGCATATTCACATCCATGCTTCCCACTGTCTTCTGTGACCAACTCTCTTAATATTTCCCTTATTTTCCGCGATCAAATGTGCCCGTATATCCCCTCGTGCCCATTCCCCCCAAGACACTATAATCCAATACCATAGTTTCCATCCTCCAGCATTCCCAGACTCCAGCCTATGTACATGTATCTTCCCTTGTGTCAATGGCAAATAATCCCCGATGCTTACTTCTGCCCATCTCCAATGTACGAGTTGTCACAGCGAAACAGCTCACCAATTACCAGTATACGAGTTGTCAGAGCATTTCCATTATAGCTCTCTAGATTTGTATCTAATACCGCTTATGCCGGTGCTAGGGGCCGTTTGGTTATATCATCCAAGTTGCCACATGAACAGGTACAATAAAAGCGTACCTGAGATACAACACATATCACGAATCGTTAGATTCTTGGTATGTGCTTTAGAATAGGTTAACGAGAAGACTATTCAGTGAAGTCATGTGACGCAGTCAGTATGTCGGCACCTCTTCCCACTTCCCTTATATGTGTTGTAATCTATATGAATGCCCTTGCCATTTCTCCTGACCCGTATATACCAGATTCGCCTAGTCCAACTCTTTTCGTACTTTCCAAACATCCCTGATAAAATCATTAATGAGACCACTCTCCTGTCTATTCAATGGGTGTGTACCTAATCCAAGTACCGCAGTTAAACATGTCCCCGACATCCCAGCTCACTTTCTGCCACTGTATCACATTCATGGTACTCTTATTGAATAACCTATTTTTCAGCATCACTCTTTCTGCGTTAAATCTGACACATTTTAGTATTATGTGCTTACTATCTTCCACTTCCCCACAAGTTCTACACTTCTGTTCTCCCTCTTCAGTCTACTACGAGTTGCCACTGACCCGACTCTAGCTTTTGCCAACCAAGAAAAATCACCCATCCAGTCAACATAATTCTCACGCTTGGAAAATTCTTTATTCCCATACACCTGGAGTGAGATTTTACTGTTCACACCTTCCCTCCAGCTGTCCTCCCATCCATCCTGGATTTACTCCCATTTTTATCATCGATAAATCAATAGCATGCCGTCTTCTTATTATATCTGGTTCCTCAAACCACCCTGTGCGTTTGTTTATTCTGATTCATTCCTCCCACACTACTTTAGCCCATCTGTCCTCATCCAATGAACTAAGCCGTCCATAATAGTTTAGCTTTAATCTGCTAACTTTTTCTTCCATCCTTGTCCATCCAAGCTCCCCGTAAATAACTTTCGTTGGTGTCAGCCTGTTTAACCCTAGGATCCATCTGCCCACCTGGAGCTCCACCAAATTTAGAGCCTCTACCGTTTGCCTATCAAGCTCCACAAGTTCCACTCCATATAAAATCATGGGGATAGCTACTCTCTCCCAAAGTATCCTAGCACACATACTACGATTACAGGAGTTGCTATTTATAGACTTGACCAATCCGAGCATTTGTTTAGCCTTTCTGACCATTGACTGTTTTTGGCTGACAAAAATACTTCCCTTCGTCCTCACTTTAACTCCCAAATATTTGGATTCGTCCACCTATCTTATCTCCATATCATATTCTTCGCCTTCCTTCACATCAATTTTTCCTAGTTTCCATTTAGTATTATCATGTTTACCTTGTCCACTAACCATAACAGCACTCTTTATGGGACTATACAAGATCTTACGTTCGAAACCGAATATATTCATGCTATGTCAAATAGAATCTGTAACTCCTTTCTCTTTTCCGCTAGTAACAGAATATCATCCGCGAAGAAGATCCCAGGCATAATTTGTTTTCCTATTTTAATGCCCACCCCTGATGCTAATAACCGCCTCCCTAACTCTGCAAGGTACAAGGCGAATAATAATAGAGACAAAACGCAACCCTGTTTCAATCCTTCTTTTAGCTCTATGAAATCTGTCTCAACATCTCCGAAGCCTATCTTGAATTTGATTTCTTTATATAAACTTTTAACTATATTCAAAATCTTGCCACTAAAATCTAGCCCTTGTAGACTCATAGTGTTTCTCTCCATACTCTGTCATATGCTTTTCTTATGTGTATGAATGGCAAGCAGCTGCCCTGGTGTATAACCCTTCTCTGTTCTAGTATTTGTGTCAATATAAAGAGGTTATCTTGACACATTTTGTCCCTTCCAAATCCGGCTTGATCTTCCTCCAGTAAACCCTGAATTCTACATCTCTCTGAAGTCTCTTATCTAAGATCCTTACAAACATTTTTCCAACATTGCTGGTCACGGTTATCCCCCTGTAATTGTCCAGTAACTTTTTATCTCCTTCCTTATGTAACAGGGTCATCCTAGCTACTTTGCATACCATCGGAATCGTTTCATCGTTCCATATTCTACATAGGAGTATACTGAGACATTCTACTAACCGCCCACCACCCTCTTTCAGAAACTCATTTGGGATGTTATCCATTCCCATAGATTTTGATCGCTTTACCTGTTTGATGATCATCTCTAATCTCGGATTCCTCTAGAATGGATTCCATCTCTATATGTTCATCGTTCAAACATTTGTTCTCTTGTCTTATATTCTCTAATATGACTTCATCTGCTGCTCTGTGTTCATGCTCCCTGCTCACCTTCTCCCATTTTGTTTCCATCATTTCCTTAATATTTGCCTTGCTCGTAGTCACCCCTTGTACTGTTTTGAATGCCCCTGTTACTACCGGCTTGTTACCTTCATTCACAAACCTCCAAACTGTTCTACTCCCTTCCTTACCTACCCGTTCGATTCTACAAATTACCTCTTGATTACGTATTCTTGTAATCTCACAAGATATAGCTCTAACCTGTTTTCTTGTCCGTTCATGTTCAGTTCTAGTCCTCTCCACTATCTCTTTCATTTTACCACTCTCGCACATAGATACTATTATTAATTCCTGACGCGCTGCACGTCTTTCCAGTCTTGCCCGCCTTAGGTCACTGTTCCCAAATGTACACTTCACCCATGGGATATTCTGACGTGCAGCATCTATTAACCTAGTGTTAAACATTTCATCCATCATTTCTACCACACCCTGTTCATCCCCAGTTACCAGTTTCTCTATCTCCGTTTCCCAGTCCAATAATTCGTATTCAACACTCATCTGAAACTTTTCTCAGTTTGTTTCTTCATTGATAACCCATCTATACTGCATCTTTTGCTTCCCATACTCCTTCTGTATGTCATGTGACATTTTCATCATAACCCAGTTATGGTCACTACCTGCATCATAGTTATTAGTCATCATCCGCAACCATGAATTCGACATTTCCCAACTCCTGTTCACTTATCAGAATATAATCTACCATTGTTTTCAACTCTCCACTCTCCAATGTCCAAATCCCTGAACAGTTGGTGGATCTATTTACAATGTATAGCTCCTGACTTGCTTCGATGTCTAATATTCTTTTCCCATACAAATTCTTACCTGCTTTGTTACCCGGAATCCCCTCTCCCACTTTATTCCCTATATGTCCATTCAAATCACCCAACAAAATCATACTATACCCCATTTTTCCCAATCTTGCTTTCTGTACTGTTACTAAATCATAACGTCGGTCATTCCAAGATCTCTCCCCATCTTGCTGTGTTGCATACATCACTTCCACTGCATATTTCCCGGATACCCACACTATTTCATTGATAATTTCACCCCATTCCTCTCCTTCCTTGCTTAACCGCATATCTTCCATCGTTATCTCATATCCCTGTCTTTTCTTTTTTACCGCCACTGCTACCCCACCCCCTCGCTTATCACCCTTCATCCTTCTGCCCTCAAATAACCTGTAATCCATCATTAACCCATCCAGTCTCGCGGACCCTTTACACAAGTGAGTTTCAGCCATGCCGGCAGTTTTGCAATCTCACATAATAGCTCTGCAATCTCACATAATTCTCCTAATTTCCCATATAAACCTGCTACCTGATCGATCTTCCCGATCCCATTTACGTCACAATTACAAGCGTCTAGTCCGTCATTCATAATCCAGCCGTCGTCCATTAGAGAATATCCGCGTCCATAATCCAAAGACCTATTCCATTTTCCACATAACAGTATTAGCACCAAATTCAAAAAGACAATCATAGTATACATAAACATAGGCTTGTTTCCTGCAAGAGAGAAGCGGTCAATGAAGTTTTCAATGATGCCGGCAAGACATCATGATGTTCCGAAAATATCAAATCCGTATCGCTGATCAGTATTCTTAATCCATAATATTCGTTATAGAGTCGTCATCTAAAAAAAGATGTATCTCAGTCACGCTTTGATTGTGACTGTTCATATGAGTACCATGATGATCTTGAAGTACATGGGTTCATACGGCCCCTAGCCCCGGATTAAGCGGAATTAGACAAAACCCATTGTCCAGCATGTCTTAGATTTCCTCGTCCGGGCCCTTCTTGTTCTACTCTACTATACCCCACCCTCGCTTCCAGGACCCTGATCTAGTTTAAATGCACCCTGGGCGTTGTTTCCAATTCAATTGCACAAACCAGCTCCCTGGCAAAATGAACCAGTCCATCCTCACATACATCTAAGTGTACTCCATCCTTAAATCTCCCTCTCTCTCTCTGATAGGACTTGCCGGCATCATTGAAAACTGTTGACCGCTTCTCTCTTGCAGGAAACAAGCCTATGTTTATGTATACTATGATTGTCTTTTTGAATTTGGTGCTAATTCTGTTATATGGAATATGGAATAGGTCTTTGGATTATGGACGCGGATATTCTCTAATGGACGACGGCTGAATTATGAATGACGGACTAGACGCTTGTAATCCCATCTTTCCAAAAGTACCTATGTTCACAGAAGCCCCAGCCCATTTCTCTCGCTGCAATTTCTAGTCAGCATTCAACTGGTTGATCAAACAATTGGTGGTTTCCCCATCCCACGTTCTCGGCAGTATGCCTGATATTACTCTTGGTAATTCCTCATATAGTTCCTCGGCCAGTTTCATTAACTTCCAAATTTCTCTCGTTATATATTCTTTTGCTACTGTCCCATTTTTTGACATAATTTGTCCTGGCATGAAACACCAGACAAGATAATTCATCCTCTCCCACTAACTTATCCACAAACTGTTGGAGATTCGCACGTATCTGTTCAACATTGAACCCAGACAAGCTGATCACCCGTACACTACAGCCGTTTCCAAGCATAGCTTGTAGTCCTCCCCCTCCCCCTCCTCTTTTATTGGTCGCACAATAGAATCCCCTACTACAGCCACCACCTTACATCTTGTATTTCCTTCTCTTGAATGCATATTCGTATCCATTTTCTGTGCATACAAAATTTGTCCAATATCCTGACCCTCCTAGTTCCCTACGTTATCTCCAACCTGGCACATGTGTATAATCCCATCTATATTCAATATCTCGCCCCCTCTTTCTACTCCTGTGACATTATTCTCCATATTTCTGGTGTTCGACCCGGGTTCCCCACTGTCGTCCACCTGTATAACTATTCCATCCCTCTCTCCCTCTGCTTTTTCTACCTCTCCTATCCTGTCTTTCTTCTCCCCCTCGCCCGTTTCCCTAGACACCCGTATATCTCTACTAACCTCACATATATCTGGGACATTGATCCCCAAGACTGTGCCAAATGATTTGGGCTAGTTTGTTTATGCATATCTTCATTATCCAGCTCCCATTGTTCAAGACCTCTAATCTCCACTGTACTTGTCACCATTTCTCTTATCTTGTTTGATGGTATATGCCTTCCACCTTTCTCATCTATTCTTTCCCTCACCCTATCCATAATATTTTGTCCAGTGGTTTCTTGCATTACTTCTTTTAATGCCTCTGTCAGCAAATGTGATTTTTTCCTGCATTATGTTTACACATCCATCTTCCATTTCCTCCAACAAGTTAGCATCAGAATCTGTATCTGTCTTATCATAGTCCATTCTTATTTTTGTTCTTACAATTTAATATAAGTAGGACCCCCCAGTGAAGTCATACTTCTGGGTCGGTTTGTTATTTTTTAGATATACCTTTCAACATAAACTGTAGCCAGCAGGGCTAAATTTTACACCCAGATGACCTTAAGTTGGAATGTTCTCCTGTTTAATGACCTACTCTGTGTCAAGTCCAGGACACTAATCATCAGAAGATTGGTCACCCAACATGTGTGTCTGCCTTCCCAATTAACAGGCAACTGAGGCAATAAATCTATCCTCACAAACGGCTGAACCCCTGGGAAAGGCAAAATATTATTATCTCAAAGAGTTCGGTCTCTTGTGATGTCAACTGAACTTTTCACTCAAGATGGGAAAGGCACCAGTTTGACCATGAAATCACTCCAAACGTTTAACGACTTCCTTCTCTTGGAGCAGTTCAAGATATCAACTCTTTTAATATGTATAGGTCTACATTTCTCAAATTCCTACCAGATATCTACTGTCAATGTACGTTCATCTCGAGGACGAATCAATTTTTACAGTAAGATCAGATACATTTTGATTCCTATTCTAATCTTCCAAATTTTTAGATATGTAACCTTTGATACCTCATGATCATCAGAACTTAATATAATCAATATCCCTATTTATCAGGCGTTTGTTTTTTTGTTCTTTTTTTTTAATTCTGATATACCGAGCTTGCAAACAGAACCTGCCTTCTCAAAAAAATATAAAACACTACCGCTAACATTTTTTTGTATCTGATACTAGGTTTTATTCAACTAAATCTAAAATATGCGAGGTAAAATAATGCCCGTAGATCTTAAAAAAGACCAATAATTACAAATTATATTAACGCATGCAATCATATAATTAGTATACCTATTCTACTCTCTGCACGGGTCCTGTGCAGTTAAATCCCTCTGTTCACTTCTCCAACTTTGAAATTGTTCACTCCATCATCCGCACATATAAGAGTTGCAGTTTTCCCAGCTGACTTTTATATCGTCATCACCCTTATGTCAGTTCAGATATGACTTCCACTTGACGCTTCAATTACAACACATAAAAGGGAGGTGGGAATAGGTGCCGACATACTGACAGAGTCGCATGGCTTCACAGTATAGTCTTCTGGTTAACCTATTCTAAAGCACATACCAAGAATCTAACGATTCGTGATATGTGTTGTATCTCAGGTACGCTTTTATTGTACCTGTTCATGTTGCAACTTGGATGACATGACCATACGGCCCCTAGCACCGGCCTAAGCGATATTAGATACAAATCTAGAGAGAAAATGATCCGACAACTCGTATATTGGTAATTGGTGAGCTGTGTCGCTGTGAAAACTCGTACACTGGGGATTGGTGAGCTGTATCGTCGTCAGATGAAAATGACGGCATTTAACACAAAAGACTAGTCTGTAAAGCCCGATGTCGACCCAGCATCAACTTCTCACAATGCGAACATATATCGAAGACCAAAAGGTCTGTACATTCATACAATGCACGTGTATCTTCCACTGAGTCGGGAGCTCCAGCTAAACACATCCAGCTGGCTCGGTGGTCAGTTAAACATACACACACGTTAGCTACCTCCGAGACAGAACCGGTCAACCGTTTTAATGTTCATCATAATGTTCTTGTCGTCAAATCCAAGCCACTGACCAGTAATCTTGATTCCCAACTGAATTTCCGATTCGTTTCGTACGTTTTTTTAGATGTATTACTATGTATGATGTATGAACTTTTCAGATGTATTATCATTTACAGAAACACAGGACTTAGTATTGTGGTACATATAAGTCAGTAACGGTAAAGAGCTTTCCAGAAATACCAGACTTCATCATTTATAACCATAGACCAAACCTACTAACCGTATCGAATGACATTGCATAGTAAATTAATCCACAAATTAATGTCTTCCTGTTAGACAAAAATATAGCAACAAGGGATTTAAGAGCAAATATTGGCGTGGTCCTTACTAAACCCTGCAAGGTTCTAATTTATTATTCCAAATGGCTCTGAAAAGTTGTTTAATCTACAGCACAACATGCAATTTAAAAGTTTACTTATATAACTTAAAAGAGTAATGCCCCGGGTAATTATTAGGTTCATATGGTACAACCGTTTTCAGATTTAAAATTAAGCTATTTAGAATCGGATTTTTAAATTTATTTTGATCGCAAGATGGCAGAGGTAATATTGAATTCTAATGGGGTTCTACCTACCTTACTAAGAACAGATTACGTATTCTTCATACTATTTATAAGCTTCGTTGATTTCGCTCTCTCACAAAAAAGTTAATATCTGGTACTTCATAATGTGATAGGATTGTTGATGTTTTCCAGAATAGCAACAGACATGACATGCATATGGCGTGGAAACAAATACACCAGTGGAACAGAAGTGACCGGACGATTTTGAGTGGCAACCTCAGCGACCATTTTCAAAAGATGGTAACAGAAAAGTACGTTTACATCGGTACTCAGATTCGTTCCTACCAAAACGGACTGCATTTCATCAGCGGACGAGAGGTTTTCGATATTTTAAGGAATAGCTTTGGTATGCCTGTGGGATCGCCTTATACGAACGATATATCCAGAGGGTAAGTGAATGTATTCATACCTTGTTTACGTCAAGACCAGAATGAAAGCAATAACCTATGCTTTTATATCCAAGCCAATACTAACCGTATGCATGCCTATGCCATTCTTGGTTTGTGATTTGAGAAGGCATCTGGAAGATCACCAACCAAGTTCTCTAGAGCGCGTGAATGTGTGGCGTATCCCGCTTGATCCTCGCTAGCAACAAGACGCGGCCCACACTGACAGAAAATGCTGTTGGCTCAACATTCTTCAATGGTGTTGATGGCTGGTCAACACCATATGGTTGTGTTGAGAAATGGTGTTGACCAATGTGAACGCTGAAAAATTGTGTTGAGGCCAGTTCAACACCAAATACTGAGACTGATCAACAGCAATAAAGGGTGTTGAAAACGGTTCGACACCATATTTTGTTGTGCACTGACAAGTGCTAATCCTGGCTCAACACCAATTATTGGTGTTGGCGATATATGGTGTCGGTCAAAATCCAACGCCATTTATTGGTGTTGAGCTCAACACCATTTTTCTGGCTGTGCATCATCATCTGATAGGTCATCATTATACATGTACAGTTTTGTGTATGATTCCAGGAACACTAGTGGTGATAATAATACTGACAATAAGGAAACATCTCAGGCTACTCTCAGTCCACTGTAATCATGTATATCGTCTCTGTTGTGCTCCCTTGTGGTTTCATGAATCCAAACTCGCATGCGTCTGATATTTCTAGCTGTGCTGTAGTACTTTCGATCCGCCCTTCGGTAACCAACAATCTGCACCATATGATTCTCTTGATCAATCCTATTAAAAAGCTATGGTTCGATGATGACTGTAAAGAAGCCAGGAAATGTGAAAAAAGCTGAACGATGTTTGCGCCGACAACCTACTTCTGATAATTTAAAAGATTTCAGAGTTGCCAGAGCTAAAACCCGCAGAACCATCAAGCAGACCAACCGTGATTCCTGGAAAAATTATGGTTCTGAGATCAATACACATACACCGATAACAAAAGTTTGGAATACGACCCAGAGAATTAGTATAACATCCAAATCTAGACTTTATCTTCTTCAGGATGGGGATCAGTTGATAACAAATCAGATATTGCTAACAAACTAGTCAAAACGATCGCTAAAAAATATTCGTCGGATAAATATGTACCTATATTTCAAAGGTTTCAAGAAATAGAAGAAAAGAAGAAAATTAAGTTCTCCTCTCCCAATAATCAAGGTTATAATGATACGATTTCAATTGATGAATTTCATATTTCTTTTGAGAAAGCAAACGATCCTGCTGCAAGCCCAGATAATATTCATTATCAACTTCTGAAACATTTACCAGAAGTTTCTCTTGAAACTTTATTATCCATTATTACCAGTTACCGGGACGTTCTCTGTAGGATATCCCTAATTTCGGCGTGTTCATAAAACCTCATATCAGACCGATAAAACAACATCGGTGGGCGGCGGGCCGATAATGAGCTGCAGCCGAATATCGGCCCGCTACCTGACCTTTGACACAGTGACGTAAGATCGGTGACTCGCGCTTACCATGGTGATGTAATGCTTTAGCAGACGACAACAAGAAGAGATCACTCACGGAGTGAGAATGGACGAGCTCTCGCATTCACAATCAAGTGAACTTGATGAAGAACAGTTGTAGAATATTGAAGAGAGTGCGCGGCCAGCAAATACCAGACGTTCGACTGTGTATGGAATCAACAAATTTCAAGAATGGCTGAAAAAGCGCAGCAGAATTTGCGACTTTTTCACGATAACAGCAGACGAGTTCAGTGACCTCTTGCGTAGGTTTTATGCTGAGGTGAAGCCTGCAAAACAGGGAGGAAGCTTGAGTGCTAGCACCCTGACCTGCCTACGGGCAGCCATTCACAGGTATATAACCGGAGTCCCATACAACCGCCCATTTAACATCATCAAGGATCGCGAATTCTTATCGGCAAACAACATGTTTACAGCGCGCTGTAAATTGTATTTCAAGTCTGGTAACAAGAAGCCACAACACAAACCGGCTATCGGAGAAGGAGATATGGTGAAACTTGGAAATTACTTCAGCAGGTGGAATTCCGATCCTGACATCCTAGTGGAGACATTCTGGTTTTTCATGTGCTTCTTTTTCGGCCGAAGAGGGAGAGAAGGATGGACCAAAATGAAGGTAGACACATTCTCCGTCGAACAAGATACCGAAGGCCACGAGTACGTTTGCACGAAAACAAAAGAGGTAACTAAAAATCACCAGGGTGGGCACAAACAATAGGAAATTGATTATGCTGACCAGCGTATGTATGGGCCAGGTGTGAAAATTTTCAAGTTTTATTTAACAAAACTACATCCGGATAATGTCAGGCTGTTTCAGACCCCACTCCGCGCGTACAGATCAGATGGGAACTGGTATGCCAATGCCCCAATGGGGAAAAACACACTGAGCAAAATGATGTCGCGGATATCTCTCAAAGCTGGGCTGTCAAATGTGTGCACATGTCACAGTGTACGAGCTTCAACCATCACAACTTTATACCAGGCCGGTGTATCGACTCAGAGTATAATTTCAATTACAACACATATAAGGGAAGTGGGAAGAGGTGCCGACATGCTGACTGCGTCAAGCACAAGAACACTTCCAGTTTGGGGCACTACATTGAAGACCTGTCGAGCGGACAGAAGAGAGATTGCTCTCGAATCTTAGCTGCAGCCCTCGGTGGTCCTCCCCTTAGTCAGGTTTGTGAACTTTATTTATCGTTACGTACGGTATACAATTTTTTTTATATAATTTGTGTGTGACAGTAAATCATCCACAACTAAAAGAACCATAAGCAATTCATCAATAGCACTATTTTTTATAAGATTGTTTTTGGCACAAATTTCTGGTTGATTCTTCACATATCAAGTTAAATACTACAATAACCTCATTTGTTCGACATGTTTGTATGAGATCTAAGAGACAGTTGTGTCATTTCAAGATTTGAGCAGTTGGATCAGTGTGTTAGTCAGAGTGGTCTGCAGGAGTTACTTGCCCCCCCTGACTGACACCCTAAAATTTAACATGTCAGAGATATGAAGTGCGTCCCCTGTTTATGTAATATATTCCACTACATCCGCCATTTCTTGCTAAATGCACCGAGGGGATATTATTCATGTATTCTCAGAAATTAAACTGTTGAGTAAACTTTAATATTGCCATCGTAGGCATCCTACATAAATTACATACTTGCGTGAAATAACCTTGAGTGTGATATTAAACGAAATCCCCCCCCCCCCCCCATAATGTACAAGTACAATTACTGATGTTTTCACATGTTATATTCAATGACAGACGCCACGGCCGGTTACAAGTACTGTAGTGGTACCATCAACAAGCTCGTCAGAGGAGGACCTCAACTTTGACCTTGGATTTTTAACACAGGCGGACATGCAGGTATGTATATGTATCAGTCGGGGGGGGGGGTCCATTGGGCGAAAGGCACAGTATTTCATCCAACAAAAGGTGGATGTCCATCGAATGGTAATGATGGTTCTATCCCAATATCTAACCCTTTAGCAAGTATCATAAATGTAAAGTATCCACCCACATAGCTCACACCCCTCTCAAAATAATACAATGCAATTTCAATTTTACTGATCTTAAAAAAAGTAACACCTAAAACAGATACTTTCTCCTGAATTTTAATGTCAAATACTGATTTTTCGTCGATTAGTTAGTTTGCTGGATACGATGCCATTATACATTCTCAAACATTTTCTATTTGGTATGTTCAACATGAAGGAACTGGGCCTCAGCCACAGTCGGAACTCCCTGAACCAAACCAGAGACTGAGTGCGATGATCCAACAACTCAAGCAGCCCGAGGAGGCAAAGATGCCAGTCGTAGATTTAAATATGGCTACAGATGGCACCATTTCCATTCCCGAGTCCACTTCATCAACAGGCACCATATTCAACGTTGCTGTCCCCTCGTCTATCCCACTCGCTGATTTGACTAACACCAGTATTTCTTCAGAGTCTCGCACACAAAGTGCCATGCAGAACATTATGACAAATGCTACCTTTAATTCTTGTACCATAAACTTTCAGCTGAAGCACAATTGACACGTTTTGCTGTTGAGAACTGGAGACCGTGATCACACATTTCCAAACATAAAGTCAGTTTCATGTCACTTGATGCCCTTTCACAGTGATAACAGTTACGACATGTGAATTTCAATTCTGGTTGAATTAAATGTTTATTTCATCATACAGGATGATATCCTCGTTGTTGTTTTTATTGAACCTTGTTTTGAAACTGGTAATAATAGTAATAACATGATTTTTTTCGGGACATTATACTTTTTTATTGGCCCTCCATCAATAATTAGCAGCCCGCCATAGTCATTAGCGGCCCTCGGGCCCTTCGGGCCCTTGGGCCGCTAATGACTATGTTGGGCTGCTAATTATTGATGTCGGGCCAATAAAAAAGTATAACGCCCTCAAAAATCATGTTATTGTTATATTATTAACTCTACCGGGCCTGGAAGTCCATTATGCCCCCACCCTCTACCAAACTTTCTCCTCTATCTCCGAAAGGCCAATAATTTGAGAGCTGACACTCCGTGACTTTGTAGTTTATCATATTTAAAATGATGTCTTCAAAATTCCTGCTTTTCATCGAGAAAAAGTGGACAAAAACTATTTTATTTCACATCAGTCTATTATTTACTAATTTATCATGTAGGGTTTTTTTCGGAAGAAAACGCATAAATAAATAAAAATCCCAAAAATCTGACAAAAATCGACCAAAAAATACCTGTTTAAAGGAAAAAGAAATATTTCAACATACCGACTAGACACTGTATATCCCCACCAACTAAAACACCGCATTATCATGGCTATATGACAATATTTATTTTCGTGCATTTTACTCAAAATATCGAATAATTGTTTGCAGCTGTTTAACATGAAAATTGAAATAAGGGTTATCAATATTTCAGGATAACGGCGCTAAAAGAACATGGTATTCTTGAAAAGTATCGGAGAAAGTGGTTCCCAGGCGTCTCCAGAAGAGATCCAAACAACATCAACACCGCTTCTCCTATTTCCTGGAGAATTGTTCACGGGGCTTTCTATACAATAGCAGCTGGAGTTGCGATATGTGCTATGGTGTTTCTACTGGAAATGGCGTCTGCGTATTTCCGGAGGTTATAGCCATGTCTGGATAGATTTAGGCATGCTAGCATTTAAACTGAACTATTATTTTTCCATATTGCTGTCGCCCAGCAGCAGCCCAACGCATAAACAATAACAAGAGTCTAATTGGTACTATGGACTATGTGATAAAGAAATAAATCTACCAATCTTGCATTCTTTCATGTTTTTCATATTTCAATAAGTTGCTGATGGTCAGTGGTCTTTTGACCTTAATCCTATATATCGATATAGCGCCTTTCACGAACGCATTGATCTACATGTATGAAAAATAGATTGAAATTTTCACTGATTTCTTGATTACACGAATTATACGTGAAAAGAACATTCGCCATATTTTTCTATGCACTGTTTGGCCCATATGTGAGTCATCAACACGAAATTGTGTTTTAAAAGATCATTTTCCTTATTATATTTTTGCAGGATTTCTTATCAACCTTTCTCCATTTCAATTGGAATGTTCAAAAGTAATTATTTGAGGAAAATCGGAAATTTCATGATATTTGCAACTTTTCGAGTTATTTTTCCCTCTGACATGTTGAACTTCTATAATTGTTGCAGTGAATCCTCATCAATGACAAAATCTGCTTCCACGTTCAAGCCACGTCACGTCACACGAATACTGAACAAAATACGTGTAATGGTATCGCGGCACCATCAGGAAGACTTTTGTGGCATTATTATGTGCTCATCGAAAATTTTCGTTTTTGTTTCGTCAGCTCGTACAATGCCAGCGGTCCTTCGATTTTGACGTGTACACTACACTTGCGTGACCTCTCCATGACCTCTGCACACTGCCTCAGTGATTCGGTCGTGCACAACGAAATCTACATTTGTCTCAACATCGATCATCATTATCAACGATCGACAGGTGATTTTTCTCCATGCTGATTTTCTGAACAGAATAGATCGTGATACTTCATTTGAGACATAGTGATAGTATTGTCCTACCAAAATCTTTAGGCCAAGTGTAAATGGAATTATGTTTGGTATATATTTACATTTCGTCAGACACCGAAGTCGCCCAACACTCGTCCAAACGGCCAACGAGCTTCTCGATGTCAATGTGTGACCTGGAAACAAGGTGTAAATTTCATCGAGATGCCACCATATTTTTCAAGTATACTAAGTTATTTATAACAGAGCAAGGAATAAATATTTGAATGCTAGATCAGAGGAGAATAAGCTTAAGCTACAAAACATAACTCAATAAAGCTGAGAAAGCAGACAGAAAGGAGATGGTGAAAAAGTTAGATCTTTAAAATCGTTACACCCAATAGCCTTTTGGAAATTGATAAACTCGCGAGGTCGCACAGATAATGTTAAACTTCCTTTAGATATAATGAAAAAAAAAAACACTTTGCAAAAATATAACTGTAAGCCTGAAGGAGTTGATGATCAAGTGGCTGGTGTTGATTAAGCTGCTGCACCTGGTGAATCTGAGGAAATCATATAGCTATAGATGAGATTGAATGATGTATCAAGCATTTACAAAGTAACAAATCTGGTGGTTTGGATGGCATTCTTAATGAGTATATAAAATGTTCATGTTGTGAAATAGTGATTTCTTAGCCACCATACCTTTGTGTAAATGTAGACTTCTTAGCCACCATACTTGTCCCAGCAATCTGTACATACAAACTAGAAGTCGTATTTTAACTGTGTTTAATTTCCAGTGCCGCTTGTTTTGGTTAAACTATTTCCGAGATTCTATTTCATGACCCGTTAGGTCAGTTATTGTGAGCGTTTACGAGCACAGCTATTTGTGAGAAACAGTTATATAAGTTTCAATTTATATGGTTTAACATTGCGTAGTTGTGTAACTACACTGGAATTGTACTGAATTCTCCTGAATTTGATGTGCGTGTTCAGATAATGAGACAGATAGCTGAGCGGGAAGTCTAAACTGCACCGAAGGTTTGACGAGTTAGTTTCGAGTTAACTGGACACTGTAATATACTAGCACTGTATAAAAAGAAATGATCGATGCGTACAGGCAGGGTAATTCAACATCATGCGTCCGATGATAGATGTACTATCTCCAGTTTTGAAAGACATTTACAAATGGTCAGATGTTAATGAAGCTGTGTAGACTGCCTGCCAAATACCGCCGATCATTCCTAAGTTAGGTGGAATGAATTTACAATAAATCGGCTTAATATTCAGCAGACATGAACTCCGTCATTGTTGTATCCTGTCTCATTTAAAGAGGCTATCAAGTCTTCGAGAAATCTCGTAAGCCGAAACTGGAATATTATCTAGGTTTTAAGGAGACCCTCACCTGAGTCAACAGACGACCTTGCGTTACATCTTAAGATCGCGCACACGCCCATGTCGTCCTGAAGACGGAAAATTCCATGATGTGATACTTTGATGCTTGTTTGGTTGAACTTGTTTAATCACATTTTGAGCACTGGAGAGGTACTGACAGATTGGTTAATCGGTGTCAAGCCGATCTATATGAACAGAGGTGATGTAGAAGACCCTAGTAATTACAGGGGGATAATTCTGAATAGGAAAGCTGTTCACTAGTGTTCTCAATAAATAAACGGACTGTCGGATGCATTCAAAAGTTTTAAAGCCAAATCAAGCTGGGTTTAGAAATGACCATTCCACGACTGACTAGATTTCTGTATTAAAATGCGTTGTTGATATTTGCAACAGCAAAAAGCAAAAATTGTATTGTGCTTTCGTCGATTATGCAAAAGCTTTTGACACGGTCTGGAGGGCTGGTGTGGAGGCTAAGAATGTCCGGTGGCTAAGAGTGTCCGGGTTCTATCTCCTAACCCAGCTAGGACATTTTTCTATACATTGGGAACAAATGTCCGCCCTTGGTTGCAGTAGAAAAGGATATGAGAAGGGACGCCAATCACCAGGACAATCTTATCCATCACTCCGGTCCCTGGGCCAAGTTGTTGTCAAATAAGCTTTCCAGTAACATTTATTGTGTTATAAAACATATCTTCGAGTGAAGTCCATACTGGATCGATTTGGTCTAAGTTATATCTGGGAGGCTTGTTTTGCTGGCCCTCACAGTCTTAAATGGTTAGTAAAGGAGGTTAAGAGAAGAGAAATTTATATGTTTATTCAACAGTGGTTTTCTGATGTCAACAACTCAGATCATTTTGTTTGTTAAAACTAAATTCAAATTTGAAAATTACTTGGTGAGATTCCCCGAAAAAATTCAGACTTTCTATTTGTAAATTCCGAACATCTAACCACTGCCTACCTATTGAAGGAGGTCTGTAAATTTTAGCAGCACGGAAAAGATTGGTGATGAATTTTACTTCATGTTAGAATATCCTGGTCCTTGAAATTTTCGTCTTAACTATATACCCAAGTACTATTTTACATATATAACCAAGTTAAAATTTTCCACTATTCTTAATGCTGAGAGATTTTGTTACCGACAGCTGACTGATTTAGCCAAATTTATTATCGAGGCTGGAGCTTTCAAAATTTGAATCCTTCATTTTTTTCCTCTTTAATTTAAATTTTGCGTCTAACATCATTTGTCGTCCTCCATATTTTATTATCAAATTGAATTCCTGTGATACAATTATATATACATGTATTTAATATGTTAAGTTTCTGTGGTACAGTATGATTTGTAATGCTGTCATGCTTGGTTTCTGTGATACACTTATTTTTTTCCAATCTTGTGTAAGATTCTCGCCATATTATTATTGTATATATGCTCATGTTCATCTCTATACTCTGTATCCTGAGTAATGAGAATAAACTTCGTTCATTCATTCATTCCTTCATTCAGAACAGCAAACTGGCTACTGAATTCTAGATACGTTATTCAGGATTCGTTAATACATACACTTATCTCAAATTATGAAATTATAACGTGTGTACCGACTCGGGCGATTATATGAAGTCTATAAAAATACATTGTAGGCGTAACATTATCAACTTTTCCGCATGGAACTATAGCAACAAGATTTTCTGATATGTTTTATAATATCTTCTATTGCTGATGACCTGAGCTATTGGGATTTACTTCAAGAAGAATAAACAGATCCTTCTTTCCTAGATCATTTCTTCTGAGTCGAGGGTGCATGCGTTGTTTGAATAAATTATTTGGAAGCTGTAGACCTACACAATTGTGTCCTGTTCTCTCCACTTGGATTGAGATTTTTGTTCTCAAATTCACATTTGTCTCGAGCTGTGAAATCTTGGGATTTCAATAACTTTGAGTTGAATATCTTGGAGTTGAAGATCTTAGAGATGACAATCTTGGAGTTGATTATCTTGTTTTATCACATAACTGTGTTGTTATTCAGTGACATAAGGGTGCACTCCGGAGATTCTTTTATTCGGCATGGAATAGACTATGGGTCCGTTTTTCGGCCACCAGTTGTCGCAAAACTGAATAAATTATTTGGAAGCTGTAGACCTTTTATATGTTGCTCGCTAAAGCTCGCAACATATAAAACTTACTCAACGAGTGTCATAACTTTCATATTAAATAGCCACGAGTGTAAGATCCTCTATTTATCTTACTTGGTATCATGTATAATGTGGATGCCAGATTTAATATCTTGAAATTTGACCTTCGAGTATGTGAATATGTATATCTCAAAACTAGTGTTTCTCTTGATCAACATTACTGGTAACCATTTTATAAATTGCCAGATTCAACTAAGCAAAGCTGGCTCCCGCTGCCAGTGATCTATGCATTTTCACGCAATTGCAATTGAGAAATCATGTTTTCATAGGCGTGCTCAATGGTTATTTTACGCACAGTTTGAGAAAGTTTATATTTTAGGGCAAGGGGGAAGCCCGCGCCCTAACATTTATAAACTTTCTCAAACTAACTGTGCGTAAATAACCACTGAACACGCCTATGAAAACATTATTTCTATTCTATTGCACTACTCAAATTGATTATCAACAAAGATTATAGTGAAAGGTTGAAATAATATGGTAAACTTTGACATCCTTTCTCCCCTTTGTTGAAAAAAACTCGTCCACTGACATCGGCAGGATGCTCCCGTCTCGGTTGGCATCGTGCCAATATCAGAGGACGAGTTTATGTGATCTCTCAAATGGGGAGTGATTTTGTCGGCTGTTGGGAAATTACATGGATATATGAGTAGTAGTGTCTACTTAAATTGAGGCCAATTGACCTCAGAAATTTGCATATTGGGGGAGGTCACGGGGAGGTCACAGAGGTCAAGTGCACTATAGTTCCGGCAGAATGACCAAAAAGCTACCTCCAACACAGGAGAGTTCCAATTGTTGCAGGAAATTGTATTCCTCCGCGGTGATGCGGTCTGGCGGTGATGCGGTCGCGGGAAAAAACCTTCCGCGGAGAAAAGGTAGTCCCCAGACTTCAAATACGCTGCATGGTCCGATGGGGTCGAGTGAGGTATCAAAGTGAAGCATTCGTGAAGGGGCATCTAATGGGCTGGGTGTGGGGTTGAAATATCGGCATTCTGCGCATGCGAGGTGGCCAAAGGATATGGAAATAGACGTGTTGGAGCTAGGGGATCCCCTAATGGTCCAATGGGGTCATATGAGGTATCAATGTGAAGCATTCGTGAAGGGGCATCTGATGGTCTGGGTGTGGGGTTGAAATATCGGCATTCTGCGCATGCGCGGTGGCCAAAGGGTATGAAAGTAGACGTTTTGGGATCTAGGGGAGCCCTTAATGGGCCGATGGAGTCGTATGAGGTATCCATGTGAAGCCTATGTGAAGGGCCATCTGATGGGCTGGGTGTGAGATTGAGATATCGGCATTCTGCGCATGCGCGGTGGCCAAAAGGTATGAAAATAGACGTTTTGGAGCTAGAGGAGCCACTAATGGTTCAATGGGATCATATGAGCATTCGTGAAGGGGCATCTGATGGGCTGGGTGTGGGGTTGAAATATCGGCATTCTACGCATGCGTGGTGGCCAAAGGGTATGAACTAGACGTTTTGGGATGTAGGTGAGCCCCTAATGGTCCAATGGGGTCGAGTGAGGTATCAAAGTGAAGCATTCGTGAAGGGGCATCTGATGGGCTGGGTGTAGGGTTGAAATATCACCATTCTGCGCATGCGCGGTGGCCAAAGGGTATGAAAATAGACGTTTTGGAGCTAGGGGAGTCCCTAATGGTCCAATGGAGTTGTATGAGGTATCAATGTGAAGCCTATGTGAGGAAGCATCTGACTGGACTAGTGGCTCGAGCGTTGTCACCATTCTACGCATGCGCAGACAGGGAATTGTGGGAAAAGTGTATGGAAATAGACGTTTTGGGATGTAGGTGAGCCACGAGTGGGCCGATTGGGTGGAGTGAGGTATCAAAGTGAAGCATTCGTGAAGGGGCATCTGATGGGCTGGGTGTGGGGTTGAAATATCGGTATTCTGCACATGCGCGGTGGTCAAAGGGTATGGAAATAGACGTTTCGGGATCTAGGGGAGCCCCTAATGGGCCGATCGAGTTGTATGAGGTATCAATGTGAAGCCTATGTGAAGGGGCATCCAGTCATGGGTGGGTGCATGTAAAATTTTTCCTGAAAAAAAACAACGGAACACGGACTTTATCGAGCAATCCGGGAAAATGCCTATATGGGGTATGTGGGGTATATAGGTCGCCGGGCTTAACGGGGCTTGCCTATCAATAGAGTTATCTCCCCCTAGTTCCAGGGTGGGTGTATGTAAAAATTTTCCTGAAAAATACGGAACACGGACTTTATCCTAAATTACGGGAAAATGCCTATATGGGGTATGGGGGGTATAGGACCATCCTGGGAAACCTACTTCTCGACATTTGCGGTATAGGTTGTGGGGTCTCGATTTCTTAGTCTCGTCATTTAGAACACGATAGGAAGTGTCGCGGAGCCAAACGATGAAATTTTTGAAAAAAGTCACCGAGACCCATATAGACCTATATAGTCCCATACTGGGGTATAGGACCGATGTTTGTCCCACTGGGAAACCTACTTCTAGACATTTGCGGTAGGGTTGTTTGGATTTGTTTTCTTAGTCTCGTCATTTAGAACATGATAGGAAGTGTCCCGGAGCGAAACGGTGAAATTTTTGAAAAAAGTCACCGAGACCCATATAGACCCATATAGTCCCATACTGTGGTATGGGACCGATGTTTGTCCCACTGGGAATCCCACTTCTAGACATTTGCGGTAGGGTTGTTTGGATTTGTTTTCTTAGTCTCGTCAAGACAAACATGATAGGAAGTGTCCCGGCACGAAACGGTGAAATTTTTGAAAAAGTTCGAGGAGCCCCATATAGACCCATATAGGCCCATATACTGGGATATAAGCCCAATGTATGTATAAATCCATACCGGGTGGACATGTTGGAGTCTAGGTGAGTCCCTGGTGGTCCAATGGTGTCGTATGAGGTATCCATGTGAAGCTCTCATGCAGGAGCACCTGACTACACTAATGGTTCGTACGTTGTCAATAGTTTTTGGGGGTGTGTGTGCTTTGGCCAGCAAGACGCCTCCTGATTCTTTAGCCCGCCGTTTCAAGGCTTCTTTGGGTGCCGTACCCCCCAAGACATCACCGGGAACTTGCAGTCCACTGCGTACTGCTTGTTTGCCGATTGCTTTCACCCCACGCGTCACCAAGGGCAGGAACGTTTTGACGATGCTGCCGAGTATGTTCCCCAGTCCATGTCCTCGTTGCATGCGCGCACCGCTAAAGACCGGAAAGCCACCCCGGCCTGTTGGGCATAATAGTCCATATAGCTGCGTGCATTGCACTCGTAAGGTACTTTCATTATGCAAAGTGGGGAGCACGTGCTTGTCGAAAATGAAGTGTCAGCACCACTTTCCCGCGTTCGAATGCCACCGGTCGTCCCGTGTCATTTCTTATATCCACCGTGATCGTGTTGATGTCGGTTTGTCGTACGGGCAAGTAGAGCATGTGGGTGAAACTGTGGGTGATTTGATCTCCATACGTCTTTTTAATGGGGACCACCCGTAACAGAGGTGTGTTGATATCGCCCACGATGTGGCTGTCCACCACGTCCGAGTAGACGTATAGTCCGTACATACCCGACTTCATATCCATCGGGATCTCGCCTTGGTGGGCGGTGGGACCAGCGAACGTCTTTAGATCGAAACCCAGCATTTGCTGTAGGATAGGACTCAGTACGACACTCGCCTTGGCGGTGACGATAAGCTGTGCCTTGTCGTTGTGTGCGTTGTAATCGAAGTCCACGTGATTCGTGAAGGGAAAGGATTTGATGGGTTTTGAACTATTCGTGACCTCCCGTAGAGCCTTATAATGCAACAGTCTTGACAGCCCACCCATGAACTCCTTGGGGGTATCGTATTGGCCTTCGGGGAGGGTGAGTCGGATGTTTTTGCCTTCGTAGGTCACCTCGTACCACACTTCATTGGCTCGCACGTTGTACCACGAGTAAGGGTATCGGATATCCACGAGGCCACATTCCCAGCGCCCAGGTAAATGCAACGGTTGCGGTAACTGGGTCACGTACTTGGCCACGGTGTTGTCAGGAAACACATCCAGCGAACTGTTACTGGGTAGGGTGAGGTAAAACATGGCGACTGAGCTGTCCTGCTGATGCTGTTGGTTTTAATAGGTGTTCCAGGCCTTGGGCGGTTGTGTCCGGCGTCGTGTTCGTCGCGTTGACTTGCTACGTGTCACGGCTCTGGAGATGTGGGGTGTCCTGATCGAGGGTGGTTTTTTAAAGGTCTGAAAAGAAGGTGCCCGTTGTGGTGGTGGAGTTTTGGGGGGTGACTCCGGTTCCCATTCGGATTCCCAAGAAGGTAGTGGCCCACTCGGCGATTGCTGGGTTCGCTGCATAAAGGCCCAGCGGTGGGGGTTCCCCACCAATTCCTGTGGTACATGCATGTCTTTCAAGCCTTGAGCGAAGACCTCCCATCCTCGAGGATCCGTGTGCGATTCTGATTCACCTGATTCTGTACCAGGAGTTCGCCTTTATCATTCCAAGTCATGTTAGGATTCTGTTTCATCCGTTGTAATACCAGGCCAGCTTGTTTCTTGAACGATGCAGGTACACTCTTCAGCACTTCGTCTTCCACCCACTGTGGGGCTGTGCGTGCTACCCCTGGTAATGGCGGCTGTTGGAGCGGTGCTGACGTCGGCGGTGTGTCACGTGGTGGTGGTGGTGGTGGTGGGGTAGAGAGGGTTTTGTATTGGTCCATGAACGTCATGTACCGTTGAAGCGTCTCATTGTACCGTTGTACTTTCTCACTGTCGCTTAACCCCGGTCTCTGTAAGATCTGTTGCATCTCTCCATCGAGGGTGTTTATGGTCTTCACCGTAGGTGGGACAGGGTAGGGCGATTGGAGGTTTTGAAGGAACCGTGGTTCGACGAGGACCATTTTTTTCGTGTGGTTCATTGTCGGCCGAAGAGTCCACCCAATACTGGACCCAACACCGAAGCGGCCAACGGTGCTAAGATGGCCCCGAGAAAGCCGTCTTTCTGTAACACCTTTTTCTTTTGTGTTTGAGGGACCCGCTTCTGGACTAGGGTTCGGAGACCTGTCTTATGCTTGGCCAACTTGGTCTTCTGAGCCGGAGTCAGTGGTACGTTGCCTTTTAACAGGTTGTACCCGATCTCGCACAGACAGCGTACAAGGTCAGGGTCCGCACCGCGTACAATGGTTCGGACCAACTCGTGTGGGGCCGTCTTCAATACACGGAGCGTCGGGGCGTGCTTCCGTACTCGCGCAGACATCATGTACAACTAATGCCAGAACCCACAACTCTGCTCTTTTTATCTACTTCAGAGACAAAGTCAACCCTGCTGTGGTATTCATTCTTTTCATTATCCCCATCATCAAACACACAGACCCCAGCTGGGGGAGCCACTCTGGGTGTGTTTACATTATTTTTGCATGTACACGTGGTGGGCCTCTCCGGGAAAGATGCCGGTCCGTAGTCGAAGGTGTTCGGGGGTGGCTTGCTTGAGGTCGAAGAGCATATACCCGTGCTGAGGGGTTGTGGCATCTTTGAAGGCTTCCAACGCAAACGGTGCGCGGCCGGGATACATCTGTCTCGCCAGGTGCAGCAGCTGAGTGGTATCTCTCGGGTTTTTGAAGACCACCAGGTAGTGGGCATTTAAGCTGATGTTCCGATGTTCTTTGTTTTTTACTGAACAGATTCTGCACAATGTAGATGATGCTGAGCCGTCGATGGTGGCTGCCTTTGGTAAAGAGTTGGGTGACCCGCGCATCCGTCTCCGCCATGATATCATCCAGAACCACCAAGGTGTCGGGTTCCAAATCGGCCAGGTTGGGTAGGCCTTCCATGAACGTGATGTGGGGCATTGCTGCATACGCTTCCTGCCATTCTCCGTAACACCACACGACTCAGGCAATAGGTGGGGTGATCATGCTGTCGGCGTGTTGAAGGAGCTTCCGGACGAAGTGCGTTTTGCCGGAACCCGTCGGTCCTGCGATGACGCAAGTGAAGAGATGCTGCCACCGAGGGCCCATGGTTCGAGGTATATGCGCTGTCGGGGTAACCCGCTCTTGTAAATTTCGTACGAGTGAACTGGAGTGGTGGGTACAACGTGGGTCGTCGTTGTCTGTTCACTGCGAGGGATGATGGGGGTGGGTACAACGTCGGTTGTCGTTGTCTGTTCACTGTGAGGGATGAAATCCGGTGAAAAAGACGTAGTGGGTGTACTTGGTGTAGGTGTGGAGCTTGGTGTGGAGCTCGACGTGGCTTGTACACGGGGTGTGGTGGTGACTGGGCTCGATACGGGGTTCACTGGTGCTCTCTGTAGACCGGTTTCACTGGTGGCTGGTGTTCTCAGTTGGTTAAGTAGCGCGCTGACATAGGCTACGTCGTAAAACACACCTCCGTACAACACACTCAGCAGGGTTAGCACTATCACCACAAAGCCCACTTGCGCTTTGCGCGTTTTGGGAGACGCTGTGTTCAGAGGCAGCTGCTGTTTGTCCATAGCACTGTGGTCGGACGTGGAATGAAGGATGACGGCAGTGGTGTCTGGCTTTATAGTCGTTTCACCTGGTTGGCAGCGACCCAGGAATTGAAGGAACTGGGCCAGCCTTGCCATTTGACGAAATGAAACAGTTTGGCACGTCGACGTTCCGTTTTCAAAATCTGCTCCACCGTGTAGTAGTCTTGCTTTGTTTTTACGACAGGCTGTAATTCCGTCTCGTAAAACGTCCCTACCAACGGTTCCCCTTGAAGATCTTCCAGTTCATAGACTCGCTGCTGTCAGGGGTAGGCGCCGTTTAATCAGGAAGTGCTCATCGCTCCAGTTGGGCAAGTAACTTTTCTCGAACTTGCCCTTGACTTTACTGATCCGTACAGGGTCCCCGACCTTGTACACCGCCTTCGGCGTTCGCTGCGATGGCCTGGGGTACAAGACACGCCGGACTTGGGCTTCATTGCGTTGGGTCACGGTAATGGGGCTCTCTCTATACTCCGATGATAGGCTCGATTGTAACCACTCACAAGTTTCGGGAGAACATCGATGTACCGCCTTGTATTCTTATAGGTGAAATATTTATACATGTCCTGTTGAACCTTTCCACCACGGAAGCCTTGGTCTCGTTCGTATGGAAGAAAAACACCTGGGCTTTCAGAAACTGTTGGAACGGTCTGTTGAGGAATTCCCTGCCTTCGTCGGTTTGCAAATACAAAGGTTTGCGCCCGGTCTTGAAGATGTCTTTGAACGCCGCTATGAGATTCGCCCCCGTTTTCGTCCGGATGGGTACCATCCACGCATACTTGGGTAGGATATCGATGCACGTCAAGATATACCGATTCCCATCGTTGTGTTTGGCAAAGGCGCTCATATCGACCAAATCCGCTTGCCACTGGGCATCTATTCCTCCCACGATGATCCGGTTCCGTAGAAAATGGCGACGGACAGATCGATGTAAGGTGTAGGTGTCTTGTTTTCTTAACCAATCTCGGACTTGGGCACGTTGTATCCCCTGGGGTTTGGCCGCTCGATAGAGAGCCGACAATGCACTATAGGCCGCCGGACTGTCGGGACTGTAGTATAAGTTATCCAACACCTTCTCCCAACGCTTCATGGTGACAAAATGATGATGGACCCTGGCTCTATCGTTTATTTATAACGGGTATATCTTGGGCCGGAGTTTCTTTCTGATTTTCTTCGTTGGCTTCCACATTGTCCATGGTAAATGACCAGTCCAACTCGTCTGATGACCGCTTGATAAGCACTTGATCCACATCTACTACGGCATCTTCCAATGCAGACCATAGATCAGGGTGAAGGGTAAAATGCACTGTACCCCCATCTAGCCGAGCCAATTGAGCAAAGAAAGGGCCGCGTCGGATGTACACATCGTGACACAAGTGGATGAGGTCGCCGTCCAGTTCACCAGACAACACCCGTTTGAATTTGGTCCAGCCCTCTCGGGACAGACGAATGTGGGCCGGGCACGGTTGTGTAGGGTCCGCATCACAGATGTCTCCCACCTCCTCCATGATATCGACCTTATCCGCATACACGTGCAGGAAAACCTCGGGGGTCAAGCTGAGATACGCCCGTACTGCCTCCGCCATGGTCAGTACGTGGATGGTACCAGATTTGACTGTCTCTCGTATTTATAGGGAGAACCCCGCGAGATCAAAGGATCAGGTGGTCATGTCACTGGGCTGACTGAGTCTAGCCGGGTAATCAATGGCATCGTCGTCGGGTTCATGGCTAGACAGTTGTTCATTGGGTTCTGCCGCTGCTTCTCTCAGGGCACGAGCCCACTCCAACTCGTCTGATGACCGCTCGTCCGGTGTAAACAGCTGGTCCACGATAGGCACCACTTTCTCGAAGGCTATCCACAGATCGGGGTCTAGGGTGAAGCTTCGCGTAGGGTCTTGGTAGCGGTCCAGGCGTGGGAAGAAGGGTCCACGGTATACGTAGATGGCATTGTCTATGTGGATGAGGTGTCCATCGAGCTCGCCGCTCAACACCCGTTTAAATTTGGTCCAGCCGTCACGGTGTAGCGTACCCGTATTCGATACGGTCTCAGCGCGCGACCAGCAAACATGTCCACGGTCTTCCACGAGGGTGACTTTATCTTCATAGACGTGTAACCCCACCGGGGTGTAAGGGGAAGGATGGCTCGTAGGACTGGTGACATGCTTGCTCCAATGACGATCGTTGAATGACACACACTCTGTCTGGCCCTCGTATTTATAGTCAGGTGCCACTGTTAATACCACAGCGCCAGGGTCAATAGGGCACAGACTATTGTGAGGCCAACCAGTCGTCGCTAGTTCCGGCGTGAGCGCTCGTGGTCCATAGCCCGAGCATCAAGGATGGCTGTCATAGTCCAGTAGTGGCGAGTGATGGCACACCTCTCCATCGAGTGCACTCTGTCGAGGACCGCTTCTGTGAACTCGTTCAGGATCTGGCGTCGCCCCTCGTTGTCGTCGCCATCTGCAAACATGGACCGGACCACTGCTCGGTAACCCGTGAGTGAATTAACCACGGTGGCATGCTGTAAAATGCGAGTCGCATAGGGCTGGATCTCCGTCATGGCTCTGCAACCGTAGAAATGAAGGTGTGGATCCAGAGAGACGTGTTTTATAGACCAGGTCACACATGCGCGCCTAGACGTCGGGTGTAGTCCGTGATACGTACTATTCTGATGGGTTATGTGGCTCCTATAGAGATAGTACCTTATCGACAATGGGGACTACTTGTTCCAAAGCCGTCCATAGATCGGGGTCCAGGGTAAAACCACCGTCGTTCAGACAGAGGAGTCGAGCGGAAAAGGGACCGCAGAAAATGTAGACGTCGTCACACAGGTGAATGCTATCACCGTGCAGGTCACCCAACAACACCCGTTTCAAGGTAGTCCATCCTTCCGGTGACAAAGAGACGTGCGATTTGGGTTCAGTCGTACACCAACACCTAAGTCCGCTATCGATGAGGTCCACTCGTTTGGGGTACAACAATAGGGTGCAGCCAGGTGTAAGCCTCCGGGTAGCCACAGTCCCTTCTTTCACCTCGGGGTGTAGTAAATCATCCACCTCGGGGAGTACATCTTTCAGTGCCATCCATAAGGGTGGACAGAGTGTGATATAGGTACCTCCACTCTGTTCCAACCGGGGAAAAAGGGAATCCTCTCCAGCAGTGCGTATGTGCACGCCGACCTCCACGTGCATGAAATCCCTTTCGGGGTCTTTTCCCTGTAACAATCGTGTCAATAGAGTCCAGCCTGATAGCGATAACAAAATCTTCACCTTCTGCGGTGCGTCTTCGACCAGCTCCAGGTGATCGTTATTGACGATGAGGTAGACGTCGGACGTCAGTTGGAATAACGCAAGCTCTGTTCCGCTCGCTGCCATGGTGGGGAATGAAAAGCGAACGGTGAGAGAGGTGGTTTTATAGTGTACCTGTTGGGTAAGTTTTTATACAGCTAGCGTGCTATAAAAGGGAAGCGGCCTTGCCGTTTCATCAGACACTCTGTCAACCACCAAGATGTTCACTTGCACAACTTGCCAGAAGCAGTTTACTCGTCTAGATAATTTACGACGCCACGAGGCCTCCACCCACAACGATGCACGGTATACTTGTATAACCTGCGCACGGTCATTTAATAGGGAGGATCATTTACTGCGCCACGAACGCTCATTCCACGAGGGCGCGACGGAACAATGTAAGGATTGTGGTCAACTCTTCAAACGACGCAGTCAGTTAAGACGGCATCAGCGTTTGATTCATGTCCCGTCTCCACGGTTTTGGCGACAACTTCCTACTAAGTTGTTATACACCGTGCGTGGCACTTGTTATACTCGCTTGCGCCATAAGGTCAATAAGGTTAGAAATGCGCTTTTTTCTACTACGCCCTGTGACGGCCCTTCGTGAATGGGCGTAACCTGTGAACATGATAGGAATGCATGTACTAACCTGTCTGTGGTGACTCAATGTCGTTCACCTTCGTGTCTTTTCGGGTACGTTCGTGTCTTTTCGGTAAAGTCCGTGTCTTTTCGGTAAAGTCCGTAGTTTTCCGAAGAGACACGGAGGTGACCGAAGATGTCACGGCTCGGCCCTGGACTTGGGGATAGTTGAACTGAGTGTGCTAAAAATAGATCACCAGCTAGCGTGCTATAAAAGGGAAGCGGCCTTGCCGTTTCATCAGACACTCTGTCAACCAACAAGATGTTCACTTGCACAACTTGGCAGAAGCAGTTTACTCGTCTAGATAATTTACGACGCCACGAGGCCTCCACCCACAACGATGCACGGTATACTTGTATAACCTGCGCACGGTCATTTAATCGGGAGGATCATTTACTGCGCCACGAACGCTCATTCCACGAGGGTGCGACGGAACAATGTAAGGATTGTGGTCAACTCTTCAAACGACGCAGTCAGTTAAGACGGCATCAGCGTTTGATTCATGTCCCGTCTCCACGGTTTTGGCGACAACTTCCTACTGAAGAGGAGCCGCGGAAGGTCAGACCCAGTGAAGATAAGCCCGGGGAGACGAACGTCACTGGTGATGCGATGACGGAGATTCCGCCTATACCCACAGTTGGGAAGAGCCTGGATTTCCGGCCGGACCCCACCGTTACGGTTTCGAGTCATACGCCTGAAAACATCGAACATTTTCTGGACGAGCCCATAAATGTTCCTAGCGATCTCATACCCGAAGATCATCCAGAGAGTGACATCTCTCGGCGCCATTGGTCCATGACACGGCACTGTTTCCACCGTCATCGCCCTATTCAAGATATCTACAATTTCCCACTGATCAACCTCACCCGTCTACGCAGCTACGTGGAAACCATCTTCAATGACCAACCTACGGCCTTCACATTAAATGTAGCATTTGGATACATCTTATGCCATAAGATGACGGGTGAATTGCGCTATTTCTATTCCAGTGCCATCAACCCAGTGTACGACCAACCGTTTACCATCATTAACCGGAGGTCACTAGAGATGATGCTGGACCAAGTGGAACAATTAGATGTCTTGGGATGGGCCCAACAACAACGACCCAACACCAAGTGGACAGTGAAGAGGGTGACCAATGTTACGTTTTTCCTTACCAAGCTGATCCACCACCGCCATCGGTTGAATGCGTCACTCGTGCACTGATAAATACCATAACATGCCGTACATACTCTCTATGTCTACATGCTGATCATTGACTTGAGCTCAGTAAACACTTGTACCTAATGTGACGGTGCGTTAAATAATAAAACATGGTGTTTGATATTTCAATTTCTTTTGCTGTGAACATACTAAACATACCCAGGGCGGCTCCCCCAGCCTGGGTATGATGTAACATTGGGGATAATAAACTGTATGAACATTGCTGAACTTGTTGTTATTCACATCACCCCCATTGACTTGATAGGCAGGTCCCAATAAGCCCGGGGACCGATATTAGCCCTTTTGGCTAGAGGTGATAGGGGTTTTCCCCTAGTTTAGGGGTAAAGTCCGTATTCCGCTTTTTTCTGGAGAAAGTTTTATATGCAACCAACGGCCGGGACACAAGGCCAGGCGGATGCCCCTTCACATAGGCTTCACATGGATATCTCATACAACTCCATCGGCCCATTAGGGGCTCCCCTCGATCCCAAAACGTCTATTTCCATACCATTTGGCCACCGCGCATGCGCAGAATGCCGATATTTCAACCCCACACCCAGCCCATCAGATGCCCCTTCACGAATGCTTCACATTGATACTTCATATGACCCCATTGGACCATTAGGGGCTCCCCTAGCTCCAAAACGTCTATTTCCATACCCTTTGGCCACCGCGCATGCGCAGAATGCCGATATTTCAACCCAACACCCAGCCCATTAGATGCCCCTTCACGAATGCTTCACTTTGATACCTCACTCGACCCCATTGGACCATTAGTGGCTCCCCTACATCCCAAAACGTCTGTTTCCATACCCTTGGGCCACCGCGCATGCGCAGAATGCCGATATTTCAACCCCACACCCAGCCCATTAGATGCCCCTTCACGAATGCTTCACTTTGATACCTCACTCGACCCCATCGGACCATGCAGCGTATTTGAGAGAGAGAGAGAGAGAATTAGGGTTTAACGTCGCATTCAGCAATATTTCAGCTATATAGCGACGATCAAACAAAATTCTAAGTAATCAATTCAAAAACTCGGTAAACTAATGCGTTAAAACAGGTACAAACATTAAAATTTGTACAACAAACCAATCTCTCTCAAATAACCTAAAATACAATCTTCTTTCACTCTGCTAAAAAGATCTTCCAGCGTATCTGCTCGATAAAAAGTATCTCTAACAGTTTTAAAATCTATGCAGTCCAGGAGAATATGTTTCACCGTCAGATCTTCATGGCAAGGTATACACCTTGGAATCGGCTCCTGTTTTAGTATTTGAAGTCTGGGGACTACTTTTTCTCCGCGGAAGCTTTTTCCCGCGACCGCATCACCGCGGAGGAATACATTCCCTGCAACAATTGGAAGTCTCCTGTGTTGGAGGTAGCTTTTTGGTCATTCTGCCGGAACTATAGTGCACTTGACCTCTGTGACCTCCCCGTGACCTCCCCCAATATGCAAATTTCTGAGGTCAATTGGCCTCAATTTAAGTAGACACTACTACTTACAAGAGCAGTGTGACTAACGCCACAGGACCTACGAAGTAGAGTAGGCATTAGGACTCGAACGCGAACTGAACTCTTGGAAATCCCCACCCCCAGTTGAAATCCTGCCTATATTAAGATGGGCACCGCCCAAGTCAGAATCGCCAGTGATTTTCATCAAAAATCACCAGGAATTTTCATTAAAAGTAGATCAGCTCAGAACTTGTTGGTAACAGTCTTCTAATGCGCCTTCATTCCAAAATTAAATAACGATCGCCGATTTAATTTTACAATTTTTTAACTAAAGGAAACAGATTGAATAATAAAGGTTCAGTAGATTTCAAGCTTTACGTGTGAAAATACATTTACATCTCTTTAATGGTTTTCAATGCCCTTGTCCAGGATCAAAACAACTTTTTGAATCACATTATTTTCCCAACAATACAACAAATTTTTATATATAGTACTACAGTAGAAAGGTAGCATTTATGTAGTTTACGGTATTTCAACTCAAGACCAACACCTTCTATGCACAAGATAATAATGATTCTATGTCATTCTCCTGAGCATAACCGGTACAAAGACGAATAAATAGCGTATCTACATCACATTGTTATCTAGATATATGAGACAACACATTTTGGGTATTGGCAATCTGATGAATGTACTATTCCGGTTTTCTTGTTTCACATTATATTCTATGGCGGTTGATCGGTGATTTTCTTCATTGATAAACGTTAAGCCACCTCAGCTTCGTTGTGTGAATCGGAATTGCATTGCTGTGACACACCAACACACCCCGCGGCAGTGATTCTGTATCCCCTAATCAAGGAATCAAAATGGATCAAGATTTGAAATGACAAGAAAAATTTAGACATATTTTGTTTACACATGTAATTTTTTGTTTAAATCATATCCAAGTGTGATATATAGTCAATATTCAAGAGGTACAAAAAAAAACTCAAGTTATCATATTTTCACATCATGATCAAAGTTACTTTATCTAGTTAAATTCTACCAAAAGAAGATCCTTTAAACATGCCGTCATGGCTTTGTTTCACCCTCAGTAAACTGTTATCATTGTCGCTCACACAGACTAATCTGAAGGATGGTACCACATCTTTCTTTCACCTGCTGGGTTATTGCACCAGGCTGACTTAATTGGTTGATGTAGGATATTTCACCATCAGTGGGTAATTTGACATGAATTTGATGTGGTCAGTGATGAAATGTTTGGATGTGAAATAGGATACACGTTAAAGGCCACAGTTTACATATATCTATAACAATATACTGAATTGTGTGTATTGAGGCTGGCATAGCGGTGTAGATAAATGCACTAACAAATGATGGAAAATTAGCATTTCCTATTTCATAAAAACAATTACGGATGGGATATCCCACCACTGTGTTATATTTACAGTGAAACATACAGCCAAGGGTTCCCGATGGGCATGACAGTGTACTCGCTGAGCCATCAATAACTAATAAAAAAAAATAATTATAAATCAAATTTTAATCAGAATTCGGTCAACTCAGAACTTGCTGGTAACAATGCCCTAATGCACGTTCATGCCAAAAATCAAGGTTCTAATGTCAACGGTTCTCCTTATTTTGCCGACGAAAGGATTCGGATGGACTGACTCACTCATTACCGGACAATTTGCGATCTGTAGCCTACTTCGTAGGAATATGCCTATTTGTGTTGCTTTGTTAATCAATTGTTAATCAACATTCGAAAACGATGATTGACAATCGCAACCTAAAAGTGATTTATGGAGGTGTCAGATGAGGGTGTTCTTTTGTGTATCGAAGAAGAAATGGATATCGATTGACCCAAGCCGTGAATCCCACAGTTGGGTTGTGATCGCATTTAAACATTTGGAGAAGACAATTCTTCAGACACTTGTGGAAATAAAATGAACCTAAGAATAAAATCATAAAAAAGGAAATAAAATAGCCAGTGGTTGGCTTATACCACCGATAAATTTGTGCTAAAATGTGAGCTGTGAAGCGAAAACTACTGGTTATATAGGGGATTGAAATCAAGTACCCGGATATTTCTGTATAGTAGTTTGCAGCGCCCTCTATTCAATATGATTGGTTGAAATTATAGTAGCCCGTATGACAAGACCACTATTTTGCAGCGCCCTCTATTAAATTCTGATTGGTTGAAAATTATGGGCTGCACATGCGTATTGTGATAATTAAACTGTCCACCAAGCAGTGAAGGTGTTAGGCCTGAAATAAGCTCAGTCGTCAAAGAGAGAGAGAGAGAGAAAAAATAAGCGTCTAGGTCGGTGAATAAATGACTCAATAAATAAGGGTCATGTATTACACGAATATCAACGTAGACGAGCGCGTACCAAATGCTCTCTAAGGTTCGCTTGCCTACTGTATACAGTTTTAATGGCTGGTAATAAGCCCGATAGTTTCATATTCAATCTATCATAAAGATTTCCAATAAAATGTATAGTTGAATGTGCAGAAGGCGAATATGGAATGATTAGTGGCAAATGTGAAGATCTTTTTGGTGCTTTTTTACACATAGGCTTGTGATAGAGTTGAATAACATCACTTTTAATTTTCCGAAGTTTACGATCAGAGTAGCCTCTTTTTCTTAGTGCCTGAATCAAAATAGAGCAAGCCAACTGGTAATCGCATACATTATTACAAATACGCAAGAATCGCAAAAACTGCGATTTAACAATGCCCGGGAATGTATAATGCGGATGAAAGGAACTCCGATGCAGCAACTGGTGGCTGTCTGTGGGTTTGAAATAAACTTTAGTATCTAAAATTCCCATGGAATTGAATCGGCTGCCTTTATATACCATTACATCAAGAAATGGAAGAGAATGTAATTGCAGGTTACTCTGTAAGCGGATATTGGGGTTTTGTGAGTTCAAAATATCAACGAAAACATGAAAATCGTCAATACTACCGCCCCAAATTCCAAAAATGTCATCTATGTAACGCTTCCAAAGAAGTGGTTTAATAGGACATTCTGAGAGAGCCTCATTCTCCCATCTGGCCATATATATATTAGCATAGCTGGGCGCAAAACGCTTGCCCATGGCCGTCCCTTTGATTTGAAGGTAGTTGGAGTGGTCGAATACAAAATCATTGCGTTTAAGAGAAATATCAAGTAACTTCATGAACAATGAATCGTTCCGACCGGTAGACGGATTTTTTGCTAATGTATCAGCTATAATCTGGAGGCCATCGTCAGTGTCAATATTGGTGTATAATGATTCAACATCCAATGTAAAGAGAAAAATATTGGAAGAGAACGAATGGGATGATAAAATGTCAAGGAAATGGGGTGTATCCCGGAGATAACTGGCGTGTTGTTGAGAGATAGGATTTAGACACAAGTCTAGATACTCCGCCACTCTTGCTGATTCACTTCCAGAGTCAGACACAATCGGTCTCCCTTTCGGCATTCGAGGTTGGGGCCACGAGTAGATGTCTTTGTGTATCTTTGGTAGCAAATAAAATGCTCTAGGGCGGTGTTGACTCGAATCAGTCATATATGAATAGTCTTTTTTAGTAATATGGTCCCCAAGGAGCATATCTGTCAGTATTTCCTTGATCATATTTTGGTTTTCAGGCACTAAGGATTTCTGTATGGGAATATAATAATTCACATCATTTAGCTGTCTAAGGGCTTCAAGTACATACGAGTTTTTATCCATTACCACCGTAGCCCCACCTTTATCGGCAGGTTTGATGACCACGTCATCAAGCCGCGATAACGAACTGAGAGCTATACGTTCGGCTTGAGACAGATTATCTTTGGCATGCATGGATGGTTGTGTACGCAAAAACTCAGAAACGGACCTTTTGAACGAAATAATTTCAGAACAGAGCTGGTGATCGGCTGGTCTCCAACTGGATTTCGAATGGAGTTTTTTAGTACCGTCAAACTCCGCCTCTCTGTCCAAGAAAAAATATTTGAGTTCAATTCGTCGAAAAAAAGAATCGACGTCGCTGAAATTGAGTGGCATTTGTCCCGACTGATCTAAAATAGGTGTTGGGACACACGATAAACCTTTCTCTAATAAACTAATTTCAGGTTGCGTGAGAGTCAGTTTTGACAAGTTGTACACAGTGCTAGCTGCTTTAAAAGTGTTGATATCGAGATTCCTATCTAGTTTTCCTGTTCACGTATGTGAGCGATCCAAGCTAGAAATAGCCGGTTTGCTGTATCGGGCATCCAATGGATGCCATCTGTGTTGTACAAAATAGTGATGTCGGTGTCAAAATAAATAAACGCAGTATCTTCGAAAAAGAGTGCGTTTAGTCTATCAATAAGAGACAGTTCAATAGAAGAACCATGTGACATGGCCACGGGATTAAAAGTGAATGTAGCTTCAGGGAAGGACTTTCTAATTTGATCTTTAAAGTTGGAGAAGAGTGGTTTAACATTTCGTGTGCTATTGCTTCGATCGTTAACGCCTATGTTAAGAACAATACGTTTGATATTAGGCATGTGAACTCCACGTAACAAATCAGTTAGTTTCTTAATCGTGAACCCTGGCAAGGCAAAAATATGCCAATCTGGTTCCGAAATGGATATCCTATTGAGATTCGAGTCCCCTAGGACCAAATGAGGTTGTTGAATGGAACGAAGTTCATTCCGGAGTTTACCATACCGTGAGAGACCAGTCCCTCTGATAGCGGGTACGGATGTATTCGTGACTTGATCCGGGGAAGTTTGTTTCTCCATAGAAACTGTTTCTGATTGAAAAAAGTCGGAAGCAACAGTCCGAGCTTTTTTGGCTTCACAATCATGAATGGTAATATCCTTTTCCCTATAGTGCATCGTTCAGCAAACTATTTCCTGGAATGATGGTAGTCACGTAGATGGTCACACGTTTATCCTAAGCTCTGTGACAGAACTCTGTGAGAGCCCCTGTGGAATAGACAAATTTCATTTGAGTCTCGGCTTTTCAGTACATTCAGTTATCTGGTAATGCTGTAACTATTTTGAAAGAGAAATAACTGATTGGAAAGTGGGTGGAATTTGCTAAGAAATGAACACATGAGTAGTGTGACTAACGTCACAGGACCTACGAAGTAGGGTTGGCAGTAGGACTCCGACGCGAACTGAACTCTTGGACACCCCCATTTGAAATCCTACCTATATTAAGATGGGAACTGCACAAGTCAGAATCACCCCAGAAATTTCCATCAAAAGTCGGTCAGCTCAGAACTTGCTGGTAACAGTCCGCTAATGCAGCTTCATTCCAAAAATCAAGGTTCTAATGTCAACGGTTCTCCTTAATTTGCCTACGAAAGGATTCGGATGGACTCAATCACTCACTCACCCATTACCGGACAATTTGCAAATGAGAACCTACTTCGTAGGAATAATTTGGCGGTTTCGGTAGTGAGAGGTGGACAGTTGGGGAAAGAGCAACAGATAAGAACTCAACCACAGTAACATTGTTTTAGTCATAATTCATAATTATAGTACTAGGTTCTCCCAGGCAAATGGCATCACCTTGTCAAAAAATCTCAAGAAATCGTTCTCATTTCAAGGTGCAAAGTTGTGGAATGAGTTGCCGAAAGAAGTTCGTGCGTGCAATACGTTAAAAACTTTTAAAAAGCACTGCACCATATTTATTTTATCTAACGTTGAGCCATTTTAATGTATGTATACTCTGGGCCGAACGTAATGTTAACTGTGATAACATGTAATATTTTGTAACCGTTTATGTCTATGTCTAATTGTTTTATCTAAATGTTATGTTTTATTTATTTATTTATTTATTTATTGTTTTTATGCATAGATGAAAAACAGCCATGCTGATTCTTTGCAAATAAATATCATGTCTGTTTTCAAGTTTTAACATTGAGGAGTAGGAGTAGAATGGACATACAACTGCATGTGATTGGTGTGATTGATGTGATTAATAATATTCTTTGAACATTTATCTAGCGTCAACTTGAAGGTATTAACTGAGTATATCGGTAGAGGGAAGTGTACTGGAAAATGTCTAATGCCATGTACACGTTGGGGTGTGATGTCACATGTAGTATATTCGAGTACTTGTTGATAAATGATTTTTTTGGCCCACCATCACCAGATGGTGGGCTGTTCAAATCTCTTTTCGTCCGTGGTCCGTCGTCCGTCCGTCCGTCGTCCGTCAGTCCGTCCGTAAACTATTCTTGTTATCGCGATTTCTCAGGAACTACTGCATGGATCTTTCTCAAATTTGGTACCCCTTTGGTTCCCCTTGGGGTCTAGTTGTGCATGATACCTTTTCTGGTCCGATTGGAAAATCCAATATGGCCACCAGGCGGCCATCTTGGATTTCCCCATGAAACTTTGTTATCGCGATTTCTCAGGAACTACTGCATGGATCTTTCTCAAATTCGGTACATAGGTTCCCCTTGGGGTCTAGTTGTGCAAGATACCTTTTCTGGTCCGATTCGGAAATCCAAAATGGCCACCAGGCAGTCATCTTGGATTTCCCCATGAAAATTTGTTATCAGGGTTTCTCAGGAACTGCTGCATGGATCTTTCTCAAATTTGGCACACAGGTTCGACTTGGAGTCTAGTTGTGCAAGATATCTTTATTGGTCCGATTGAAAAATCCAATATGGCCACCAGGCGGCCATTTTGAATTTCCACATGAAATTTTGTTATCGTGAATTCTCAGAAACTACTGCATGGATCTTTGTCAAAATTTGTACACAGGTTCCCCTTGTGGTGTAGTTGTGCAAGATACCTTTTTTGATCAGATTCCAAAATCCAATAAGACCACTAGGCGGCCATCTTGAATTCCCCCTTGAAACCTTGTTATCGTGAATTCCCAGGAACTACTTCATGGATCTTTCTCAAATTTGATACACAGGTCCCACATCGGGCCTAGTTGTGTAAGATATCTTTTTTGGTCCGATTTGAAAATCTAAGTTACTCTTCAAATTAATACGGTATTCCCGAGTTGTGACGTTGCATCACAAGAGTCGTCGGATCAAACAGTAGGGCATATTCTATATATTGAGTATAGAGAATATCCATACTTCACCTTCTACATCAAGGAGTTCAAATGATTCCTAATTAAAATGTATTTCTTCAAATTTTAAATCAATTTACTTTAGTCCATGCCATTGCAAGTTAAATGCCTCACTGTTTCGCCTGCCGACGTGTCGGCTACACGAAGGGGTGTGACTCTTCTGACACAATGTCACAAATCGACAACTGTAGGCTACTGCGTGTTTCGATTCAAGGGAGATATTCAGGATTCAGACATTTTCAAAGTTTCAACATTACTGCACGGACCGGATCCCTTCAGTATTAAGTTGTGTACCGTCTTACTACTTTCGAGCATGGTATCTTGAAAGAGATATCTCAAACTAGCCCAGTGAACAGAACAGAATTAGCATTCGTTCCTAATTATAAAATCTTAGGTATGTTTCATAGTTCATGCCAAAGTGTCAAAGAGATTTGTCTTCGCTTCCAGTACCCAATGATGAAACGTGCAAAAAAAAAGACTACAAAATGAAGATGAAGGATCCTCCGGACATTTACTTTCAGACTAACTTTGCTCATTTCACTTATACTGTAACAACCGGCATCTTAAAAATCCTGAAACTTGTAAAGGTAACATCTTTGTGATTTCCAGTGTCTCTCTTTCGATCTTTTTCGTTTAAATTCGAAATTCTGCAAACAAAATTACAATTCAATCGTTTGCTCTTAGTAACAATGAACAAAAGATCCTCTTGTCATTAGCTTCAGGATCTCTCGTTTAATATTTTGGGTGAATAATGGTAGAATTAAGACGTGTTCACTGTCTAGATTCCCTATCGGTGAAAATGTTTGATCACACCTCCTGCTTACTCCCTACAACACGTCCCCTATCTTACAATATACCTGTCCGGTTTGGTAGAATAGGAGCAGACCTCCGTGACCAAACCGGACCACCTTGTATGTTGTAAGATGGGGCATTTGTTGTAGCGAGTATTTTCTCCGGTAGGGAATATAGACAGTGGCGTTACGATGTTGATCACACTGTTTGTGCCAGTCGACGATATATATTTATACCGTGATTGTATGGTTAATTTGGGATTGATCCCATTTCATTTGAAATCTAGAAATTGGCCAGACAGGACAAACATCACAGAAGAAAAGTGTTTGATAGAAGGATATTTTGTTTTTTCCATGGGCCAAAAACATCATAGTATACATAAACACAGCCCTGTTTCCTGCAAGAGAGAATCGGTCAACAGATGATGCCGTCAAGACATCGTGATGTTAAACATATCAAATCCGTATCCAGAATTTTTAATCCATATGATATTCGTAGTAAATCGTCAGTTAGAGAACTATGTATCTCAGTCACGCTTTGATTGTGACTTCATATGAATACCATGCGGATCTTGAAGTGCATGGGTTTATACGGCCCCTTGCCCCGGGCTAAGCGAAATTAGACAAAATTACGAAAAGTAACGCTATAGATCTTGCACGCTACGCTCGTATTTTAGCATGCGATATGTATCGCCAAATTGGCGCTTGGTGGTATAGCCGTTTTATCAGCTTCAGTAATTATGTTTTGTGACGTTGATTAAAATGGCACATTTAACACAGGATCTAGCAAATGCTACTAGGCGAATATTTATATGCCATGTGCAGGTCCCACTGGAATATTGCTGCCCAGAAAGGGATAGTTTATGATGTCGAAATTGTAATGATCTCTTTAACCGTAAAGTCGGCGAGAGAAAAGGCCAGTTTCATTTTTATAGAGATATAGGTCTAAATATGATGTGCCATAAGGGCAATCGGTAGTTCTCTTCAAATCCAGTGAAGGTGGATGTATATCCGTTACTGCGTCATTTATATAGCGATTATCCACAGCAAGAAGATCGTCTATATAGCGTTTGGCGAATGACAAGAAAACATGACGGACATAGCTGCAGACCACGACGAGTCTACCGACTCCACGGTAAAAATGGAAGCCATAGAAAAACTGTTTAATGGGTTGGAACATAGACTTACAGTTCAAATCAAGGAGGTTAAATCGGACATTTATGGTATGAAATAAAAAATAGACCATATATGTTCCATAGTGAAAGATCAAGAGAAAACTCTCGAAACGCAAGATCAAGATATTGACGACATCATAAAAAGTATACTTCCAAGCACCAAAAAAGAATGTTGGGCAATGATCAGGGATATAAGAGAACAGCTGTTGTCAGATATTCACGACAGAAAGCGAAATATACTGATATATGGCGTCACATTATCGGGAGTGGCCGAAAACACCCATCTAGTAGTTCGAAAGTTCCAACGGAAGACTTGGACTTGTCTACTAATTAAACGCAAAGTGTGGTCGAAAACGATGCCGGATGCATATGACCCCACAGACAAATATACTGACTGCATATTCCTAAAACATCACAACAACCAAAAGTGATTCCTGTGATGATTTGTATTCCAGCCACGCCTTGATTGCAGCTGCTCATGTGGATATATTGAATTGACCACACGGTCCCCAGCACAGGCTCGAGCGGCATTAGATATAAATATTTCAGAGCCATGAGGTAATAGCCCTATCAAGTCATCTGTTGGAAAATGATGAACTTTGTGACCGCCAGATAGTAAAAAAAAAACGGCCAAAACGAGGGATTTCTTATTGAATGCAAGTTCGTATTCAGAACAAATACCTGTGAGGTCCGACTCCGACCAAGCGCTTCATTCTCCACCATATATACAAGTCGCAAAACTACAATCGCAATGATTTGTACAGAGGTCAAGCCTCGGAGACGAAACGTCCACCAGCAGAATCTCACCGTATATGACAGTCACTGAGACTGTTAAAAACGTGTCAGGCGGCCGACCGAATCAACGAAAGGACGGTTTAGTAAAATCATTTCCAGGTGTAATCAGTGACACGACATCTGTGAGTATGAAACAGTCTTGAAATGCATATCAAGGCAATGTATACATGTAAGTCAATGGTAGTTTGAAAAGAGTATTTTGGTTTGTTGATTGCCGATTTATTCTCTCGTCAAAATTCAAGCTGGTAACGAAGCTTACCGTTCAACTCGTATAATACACATGTGGAGTTTGTAGTCCATTGACTCATTTAAATGAAATGTATTTATGCTCTCTAAATTACCAAGTGACACGTAGAAAACAAGTGAATAAATTGACTTGATAGTATGACATAACATGCTCGCTTTTTGATTATGCACGTAAGCTGACAGTGACATTGTCAATCCACACTCCTGCCATTGTTATATGCTGGTTCCGGAAACTGGTGTCGTGTGCGCACTTTAATAAGGAAACACTCCTTCTTGAAAACAGGCGTTTTTAAAGAAAGAGATCACAGGACATATTACAAAAAAATAGTTAACAAAAATGTACTCTAACGTTTTCAATTATTTAATCCTCAATGCAATGAAAACTTAAAGATGAAAAGACATTTTCTGTTACCAAGACCTTGCAGAGCAACCCAATGGGAACAGTTTTAAACAATCAGAAATAATAAGTAGATCATTTCTTGAAATTGTTCCTTACTAAATTATGTTGTTACGTATTCGAATTAAAAGAGACCTGACCGTATCTTTCTCATTAGCTGGTTACAGAAATTAGAACATTATGCTAGAATAACGAATGGCGTTCATACTCGCGTTAACAAATTAATTAACGTTGCCAAGAGAGGCGGACCTTTTACGACGTGTTCTCTATCTCAGGCAAAAAGAACATTCAGCTTCACAGAGGCTTTACTACAAACATTCTACTTACCAAAATTGGAATAATAGAAACTAATCACTGTTCCCCTTGTGAACAAGATAAAGAAACCATAACGCATTTATTTACAGAATGTGTTCATGTGAAGAGAATCTGGACAGAGCTCTGTCACTGGTTTGCTAATGAAACGGATAGATGGTGGAAATATCTTCACTTAACATTCTTTTTGGCCTGCCCACAATGTTTAATTTGGAAAATCGTATCGGTATCTTAACCAAAAAATACATTTATAAATCAAGGTGCTTGGGCTCTCAACCAGATTTTTAAGGTTTGAAAAAAAACACAAGTAATTATGAGTTGGAAAGATATACTGCGGTGTGTAATATGAAAACAGAAGAATTTGAAAATAAGTGGTCTCCCTTCGCTACATCCTTTTCAAACCCAAAGGGTGAATAAGCCCGACAACCACAGTGTTTTGTAAGTGTAATTCCTTTAGTACATGAAGGTTGTATCTATGTTTTCCACTACTATATTAACTCTGTACAAGTGTGATCGCCTATATTACCAATTGTGTTATACAAGTTGTACAAAATCTTCTATTGAATGAAAATATATTAACAAAAAAACGGTTTCTAACAGCATTGCTTGTTTACACATTCTTCACATGCGCAAGCGCATGCGTGTAGACCATAGGAAAATTTCTAGCAACATGGAGATCATAAGTAAGGAATATAGTAAAATACAGGGTTAATAATACTCGAACAATCGATATGTAAATCGATATATTGAAATGAAGCGTCTTGGGGTTAGATCTCGTGCAGATTAATAAATTCTGGTCTAATTACGGTCAAATCAACGGTTTTTATCAACAGCGTCTTTGGCACATTCTTCACACACAGGTGCATGCGCATATACCATTCAACAGTTTCTAACAACATGGAGATCATAAATGAGGAATATAGTAAAATACATGATATAAATCGAGATATTGAAATGAACATCTCGGGTTAGATCTCGAGCTAATTCAATAAAATCTGGTCATTGATTATCCTGAATTGAGCCCCGGGAGGTGACGATGAATAAACATTCGTCTACCACAGCCTCGCACACCGCTTTGCTGGGTTCGGCGATATTTATCTCCATGTGTCGAGTGGGGAGGGAGGTTGAAGACACGGAATTGACGATTTTTTCGATGCAAGCGTCTAGCTCGTCATTCAGTATTCAGCCGTCGGCCATTAAAGAATTTCCGCGTTCAACGACCTAATTCATAATAAGCTTAGCAACCAAATTAAAAGGATAAATCATAGTATACATAAAACAAGGCTAATTTTCTGCAAGACAGAAGCGGTCAACAATTTAAATATCAAATCAGATATCCCTGAGACAACGGGCCTCTCGAATTTCCTCACTGAGAGATTTTATCAGAATCTTGCCGTTTGATGACCAGACGCCTTGGGCGTTTCCACGCGAAACGGCATTCATCAGCAGGCCCTGATTTCTCCGAGAAAAGTCTTCACTTATCGCCACCTGAGACGCTTTTAACTTTTGAGGATAGAAAGCAATTTGTGCTTGCGGCGCAAGAACTTTACAATGATAGGCCTCGGTGAATTGCTCGAATTTCTGCCCACCCTATATCAGCAATGTTGATGTAATCCATCTTAATTTCCATGTCGAGTCCCGTTTTCATCAGGATGAAAAGTTTCGGTGGAATTGTCCAATTCCTTTAGAGCATTCTCTAGCTGCTGTTTGAGACGGAGATTTTCTTCTCGTAGCCCGAAATTCTCGCCCTCCAAAACCTCAATTTCTTCACAGACATTTGGTTATTTTATCATGTATGATCTCTAGAGCTTTTTCCGTTTGTTCTTGTGAAACAGAGTGTTTTGTCAGATACATTAGCTCATCTCTGGTAACCATTACCGATTTTAAATCGGACAGAGTTGTTTTGATATGTTTTAGTATATTTCTTCCACACTAAAACCTCGTTTGTGTCAGGGGCGTCCTTTCTCACGTTGAAAGTGAACTTCCGGGCCTGATTTTCGCTTCTTTTTTTTGCCTGTCCTGTTTCGGCGGTTTAGGGGGTGGGTTTGTTTTCAGTATCGAATGCTCAATGTTTTGAGTATCGAAGGGCGCTTCTGGCGAGGTAGAGATCAGTTGTCGTTTTTTGCTAGTGGTGGAGTTTTCAACAGGCTCAGACATAATGTTATTACTTTCACTCAAATGAAGTAATGAATTAACAGTTCAGAGCAATGACAATGCACATCAATTCTAATTAGACTTGAATATTCACTGTCCTTTGTTAGCTGTTGGCCGAGGAGTATGTACGCACGGGATTTCATGACCGAGTTGGAGAACCGATAGCCAGTCAAGAGACCATCATTTTTCTCGTAGAAATACAGTAAAATCTTGATAATTCATCCTCTCTGTACCTCCGGTATAGAAATCGATCATTTGGACAGTCACTGGTGCACAAATTCAGTTCAGAAGTTCAATAATAACTCGTTAACTAGCTTGCTTCACGGGAGACTGCTGGAAACCGAACCGATAATATTTAACATGAAATATTTTCAACATGCAAATTTTAGAGTATCTTTTTTAAAAATATTTTAATATTTAAAATGGAACATGTAGCTTGACATGTTAAAGATTATCCAAAAGCAAATACAATTTATCATTATTCAAACTTCAGGTGTATACAGCAAATTGTCAAAACTTGACAATTGAAAGAGTAGCTTTATCATCACGTACTTGTTATAAGCTTCTGTCAATTAACATGTACATTCATTTCAACAAGTACGGTTTAATTGGCCGATATCACAAATCTCCTCTCTATATATTGCTTCTTTTTGTTTTTCTTAGAATATGAAACTATTATAACAATCACAGAAATCCACCATCACTCCGTAACGAAACTGGTTGTATTTATGGCAGATCCGCTCTGTGGAATGATACGGCTTCGTCAGGCGAATCATGACTAGTGATCACGCGAAACACAAAGCAGTCATTAAGCGAAGACCGGATTACATAGGTAGCTCGTTTCGCATCTGTAATATACGAACCGTTCTAATGCGGAAATGCTCTTTTTGCTTTCGTACGTTAGCAACGGTGTAATAAGACAGGGCTGCTGCTTGATAACGCCGCACTAATTACAGTTATCGGGTTGCACAAACGAATAGCGTAGGCGACACATGGGAAGCGACGCACGTGAGACAAATATACGTGGATACATTAACTCATTTTAACAGAACACTAGCGCCGTATACATGTCTCAGGTGACTTTGAGAGAAGTTCCTCTCCTTTGGTCTGTTTATTTGGTTACATTTTCGAGTCCCTATGGACTTGCCTCAAGTCTGGATGGTTGTCATGGTAGTGGACCTTGGCAGAAAATATGTGATTCCATGTGATGTTCTTCCATGTTTCGCTACGAGCCAATGAAATGACCGGATTTATTTTTGCAATTTTTGATAGATAAACCAATTTTTTGAAAGTGGAAGATATATTTTAACGCACCAGAGAATCGCGTCTTGGCGAAATGGGGGAATTCCGCATTGTATTAAATAAATTAACCTTAGCAGCTTAACGTGATTAACGTGACTTTCATCTTAGCGAGCTTGGAAAAATGTATTAAGGATAGCTATCCCCATAAAGGGTCAAAATTGGTCTTCTTTTTTTTATTTCTTCATTCAAATATTCACTATTTCCTCTAACATTTGGTGAAAAAATGAAATAAAAATGATAAATAGAAGTGCTTCAATATTAGGATTAAAAATTTAGTTTCCGAGGCCCTGGAACAATTAAACAGATTGCCTTAACTTAGGCTTGGCTGCTATTATTTTTGTCTGTTAAATTTCCCTTTCCAAAACTCATTTCCGCAGTATTATGGTAAGCTAATTATCTATTAGTCCTACTTATTTACATTAATGTACCCCCTTCTGATCAAAACCATGCAAACATCCTTATTTTTGTTTCTAATTATGACAGTGACACTTCACTCAGACACCCGCCGTGAAGTAATCTACACAGGTGTGAACAAGTTTTAGCAGGTTTTTTAAGTTTAAATTGGACTTTAAACCGACTTGATGAAAAAAACTTAGTGTAATAGTTATCCAGAATAAACAGGAATTCGAGTAGGTCCCATTAGACAGATTAAAAATGTATTTGACAATAGAATTCAAACAAAAAATAGGGATTAATTCATCAGATGTATAGCTGGACACATTTTGCCCGATTTCTAGCTTTTCATTTTTGTACAAAATCCAAAATTCAAACGTTTATTTCTCGAAAAGTATCCATGCTACGCTTTTGAAATGTCGCATTCTTGTTACTTATAAGGTGATCTAGAAAACTTTATCTCACTTTTTTTAAGTTTCGTTTTTTAATTATCCAACTTTTAAGACAAACGACCGTAAAAAAGTACATTTTTTTCAATTTATTTTAGTAAAATAGTTATAAAAACAAAACCAGGCAAAAATTGTTAAAAATGAGATAAAGTTTACTAGTTCGAATTGTCTCCTACCAAGGTATATCATCAAAGTTGAAACAAGACCAACAGTTTTCATGAAATTTCAATTGAAAAATGGACGCTATTGTTTTCATTTTAAAATTAAAATTGGAATATTTTCTACACGGTAGCAGCGTCAGTTATACAAATCATATAGTTGGAATCCCTACGATGTATGCTTTCATAAAATATATAGTTTATTATGGTTATCTTGTATATTTATTGATACAGACGACAAATTGTCATGGGGGTGCAAAAACTGCCTCTAAGGGGATAGCTATCCTTAATTAATTAACATTATCAGATTAACATGGTCCCCAACATAGCGATGTAGGGGGAAATCTACGTTGTAAAACCTAATTCCACATTTATTAATTTATTAATTAACCTTGGTAGATTAACGTAATTCCCATGTTAACCAGCTAAGACATAGCAGATTAACCTGAATCCTATCTTAGGGAGCTTGGGGGATTTCTCATTTTATTAAATAATTAACCTTGGTAGATTAACGTGTTTCCCATCGTAGGGAGCAAGGGGAATTCCTCATTTTATTAAATAAGTAACCTTTAATAGTAGATTAGCGGGATTCATATCTTGGCTAGCTAGGGGGAATTTCTCATTTTCTTATATAATAATACCGAGGAGAATAGCTGTTGTTTTATCATAATTAGTTTTTAAACCCGACATACTGTGAAACACTGAGAGCACCCGCAAAGTTTCCCGAAGTGAGGTTTCAGATCCATCCAAAAATAAGCTTGTATCATCGGCATATTGTGAAATACGGGTTTCACAGTCAAAAATATTAATACCTTTTATTTTTGCATTATTTCTGATCATGATTCCTAATATTTCCGCACAGAGGAGAAAAATATAAGGCGAAAGTGGGTCGCTGTGACGACATCCTCTCCCCAAATTAAAAACGGCGACACGTGACCATTTTGTAATACACAGGGTTGTGCATCCTTATAAAATAACTGAACCCAGGTTATAATAGAGTCCCCAAAGTTTAAAAAACTTCAGCACTTTGTTTATAAAGGACCAGGACACTGTATCAAACGTTTTTTCAAAATCTATTAACAGAATCATTCCCGCTACATTTTGAGTTTGTGTTTCATGAATAATGTCATACAACAGGCGTGTATTTTCCCCTATATATCGTCCAGAAATAAATCCTTTCTGGTCATTTGAAATAATACCTTAAAGAACATCTTTCAGTCTTTCTGCAACACAGGCAGAAGCCATTTTATATAAAACGTTTAAAGGTGAAATTGGACGCCAGTTTTTCAAGAGAAATCAAGGTCTGCCTGGTTTAAGGAGGCATGTAATGATTCCTTGTCGCTGTGTTACAGATAGTTTCCCCGTTCTATAAGCATAATGTATTGACCTAACTATGAAATATCCTAAATCTGGCCAGAAAAACTTTTAAAATTCCGCCGTGAATCCGTCTGCTCCTGGACTTATGTTATGTTTCATTCTCTTCAGTGCAGCTGAGAGTTCCGAATATATTTAATATCCCCCTCCAAGGTGTTTTTGGCGCTTTCTGATAATTTTTCATATTTTGTCCCTAATAAATTTTCTAAATTATAAATTTGTTCATTTTCCTTTTTTGAGTATAAATTTTCATAGTATTTTCTTTGGCATTCCAATATTTCTGTTTGATCGGTTATGACTTTTCCCTCAGTATGAAGTTCTTGTATCGTTTTATTTATATAATTTGTTTTTTCCAAATTACAAAAATAAGCTGATGATTTTTCCCCATGCTCATACCACTGCGCTTTTGCGCGGATTTTCAAACCTTCGATCTTATCTTTACGTAATTCTTCCAAATCTATTGTGTTTTTTTAACTCTTAATTCTTCCAATGTTTCACCACTAGAGGGATATTCAACTAGTTTATCTTCAAGATGGCATATTTTTGATTCAATATCGAGTTCATTTTCTCTAATTTGTCTTTTTTTAAATGATGAATATGATATAGTTTTTGTCCTTGAGTAGTGAGCTTGGGGAATTCCTCATTATATTAAATAATTAACCGTGGAAGATTAACGTGATTTTCGTCACAGCGAGCAAGGAGCATTTCTCATTTTCTTAAATAGTTAACCTTAGCAGATTAACGTAATTCCTATCTTAGCGAGCTAGGGGAATTCCTCGTTTTATTAAAACAAAATATCCTTAGCAGAATAACATGCTTCGCGGTGTATTTGGTACGATGCCTAAGCATTACGTCACATGTCTGCCATGTTCAAAAGAGCCAAAGCAATTATCTGTTATTTTGGCAAGAAGTCACACGAACAGTGGAGAGAGGGGTCAGTGGGTCTTTAAAATATGAAGGAAACGGAGAGGGGGTTGTAGCACGGAGTTAATTTACCACCAGTCACAAAATGAACAATGGTACGGCTGGCCCAACGGTTATTTTTATTTTCCGGATTGAAAGTGAACTACGGTACGGCTTGTCAAATGGTTATTTTTAATTTCTGGGTTGAAAATGAATCAGAGTATGGCTAGCCCATTGGTTATTTTTAATTTCAGCGTTGAAAATCACGGTGCGGCTAACCCAATGGTTATTTCTATTTTTAGGGTTGAAAATAAACCACCACAATACGGTTGGTCCAATGGTTACTTTTATTTTCAGGGTTAAAAATAAACCACGGTTGGTCCAATGTGTTTTTTTTGGGGGGGGGAGGGGTTAATCGGAGTTGAACATGAACAACGGTACGACTGAGGCAATAGTTACTTTAAATTTATTTTTGGGGTTGAACATGAACCACAGTACGGTTAGTCCAATGGTTAGTTCTATTTTTCGGGTTGAAAATAAATCACGGTACGGCTTCCCCAATAGTTATTTTTTTGTTTAGGGTTGAAAATGAACCACTTCACGGTGGATCCAATGGGTTTTTTTTCGGGGTTGAACATGAACCACTTCACGGTGGGTCCAATGGGTTTTTTTCGGGGTTGAACATGAACCACGGTATGGCTGGCCCAATGGTTATTTTTATTTTCGGGCCTGAAAATCACGGTACGGCTGGTCCAAAGTTTTTTTTTATTTTAGAGGCTGAAAATGAACCACGTTATGATTGACCCAATGGTTCTTATTTTTTGGCTCGAAAATGAACAACGGTACGGCTGGCTCAATGATTATTTTTATTTTCTGGGTTGAAAATGAAGAACGGTACAGCTGACCAAATTGGTATTCTTACAATCGGGGTAGAGAATGAACCACGATGCGGCTGGTCCAACGGTACTTTTCTATTTTCGTGGCTGATATTGAACCAGGGTACGTCTAATTCCAGCGTGCACGTCAAAGCGCAAAATCACCTTCGTGAAGTTGGTCGGCAGTTAACGGTTAGCACTTAGCTATTCGAAGGGGACCAGTCATTATTTTATCGATATAATTGTATAGGAAGAAATATTTTTGATCATTTAGAAAGTGATTGTAACAGTATTTTCGTTATATTGGGATTACACTATCTTAGTATAGCATAGATTCTAGTAATAAAAATTGGCCGAGTCTCATGCGGGATTCGAACCAACTACCCCCACAGTACGGCACCTCATCGTCAGCGCTATATTTCGACGCCACTCGGTCAACGGGGCTCCCACAAAGACCAGACCGGTAATCTTGAAAGCGTACCGCTTTGTAAGTTCGCTAACTGAATAAATGAATAGCTAACTGGCTATTTCAACACCGCTTTGTATGTTCGCTAACTGAATAAATGGATAGCTAACTGGCTATGTTAACCCCTTTTCTGATGGAAATTCACCTCGATACTTGGTACATAAACTAAGTGGGACATGCTCTACCAGGTGGTACCATTAGTTTTCCGGTCGGTCGCGATAGGGCGCTGAACTTAATAGCTAGATGAATAGCTAACAGGTCGTATGTTAACTCCCTTTTCGACTGAAGTTCACATCGATACTTGATACATAAACTATGTGGGACATACTCCACTAGATGATACCATTAGTTTCCCGATCCGCCGCAAGGAGGCGCTGATATGAATAGCTAACTTAACAGCTAACGGTCTATTTTAACCTCTTCCCGACCACGATACTTGACACTTAACTATGTGGGACAATGAACCACGATATGGCTGGTCCAGTGATACTTTTTATTTTCGTGGCTGATAATGAGCCACGGTACTGCTGGCCCAATTGTCATTTTTATTTTTGTGATAGAGAATGAACCATATGATACGGCTGGTTCAGTAGTTCTTTTTTATATTGTCGTGGTGACAATAAATCACGGTTGGGCCGTTTCCAGTGTGCATGATGGTCAGGGTTGATTTGCTTTAGATTGCACGTCAAACCGCAAAAGTATCCCAAGTGTGGGACTCGGAGTGTCTAAAGGCCTACCTGTGTCTTTATCGCTCTGGCTCTGACATTTGGTGATGTGAAAGTTCATGAAATGCCGCCCACCACACATCTCATACTGAGTTATAACTAAGAAGATGTTGTCATTTCTCCCCCGCTTTTTTTCATTATACTACCTGTTATCCAAGACTAAACAATTCAAGACAAGTGTCAACACAAGAAAATGCTGTCAGAATATAAGACAATGACTGTGTTGAAAACAATCACAACTGCTATGTTCAAAGAAACTCAACTACAGTATTTTGTACGTGTACTCTACAACGTATCATCACAATCATGATCATGTCAAAAAGGACTTCCCAATATCAATCTCAGACAGAATTTGCAATGAGATGTGACCCGCTTCGAGCCTCGTCTGCAAACTTCTCTGCAGTCGGTGATCGTTTCTCCCTACACTACAGCATAGAGGCATGTTTTTAATCAGCGATAGCTGGTATAAATTTGCAATTGATAGATATGCATGAAATTGCATTGCTATTTGAATAAAGGACTATTTTGCGTATCATAGTGAATAGTTTGGCTACCCAGGAATCCAGAGGAGAAGCCTCACTGCGTATTCCGTCTGAGTTCGATATGGGAAAGTCTCTATATACAATGACATAAACGCAGCTTTGTTGTACAGACAATCGGGGTATTCGGATGTACATTTAAATCTGAAACAATCACCTGACTAAGTACACTAGATGAGACGTAGTAGCAGTGTAGGTTTTGGGAAGAAGAATTTCGTTTCTGCCAGCATGGAGGAATATATTTAACTTCTCATAACTTGTATACATATTGTAAATATGCATCAAATAGCTCGAGGTAAAGTGTGCCGCTATTTCGGGAACTATATCGCCCATGATTCCTTGCACCAGATGCGTTCTCGAGAGATAGAATTCTTAACAAATCTGAATGTGCTCGAGTCAGTCGAGACTTTCCGGAACGGAAAGCGACGAAGCGAACGATTACACTCGGAGTTACTCGGCACGGTCTCGATAATGTAGGATATACTAATTCAACCAGCGCTAATAGGAACTGATATTGACAGTTAGATTGAACTACTTTCAAGCACAATATCCCGTTCAAATGACAGATGTATACGACTTCCGTGAAATTACGGAGGTTCTTATAGGATGAAAAACCAGAAGAAACATCTCAAATTAGACGAGATCCTTCGCAGGCAGAATCAAGGAAATATTTAACAAATTTGTTAGAAATTGTATTCCCTGATAAGGGGGAAATACCACGAGGACTACGTTACACAGGCAGTTTTTCACAGACATGTACTGAACTGTACAATACTGAACGGTACTGCACGGAAAGGCCCACCATACATGTAAGTACTGAGCTGTGACTGAACAGTTCCTATGTGGTAATCACAACTCAGAACTGCCCTGCACTCAACTGAGCAGTACATGCCAGTTAGCAACAGCCTGGTTTCAAGAAGTAACTGACCACTACTGCACAGTAACAGGTTGGTCACTCTTTAGCTACCATGCAGTACTATTCAGTCCGATTTCTTCCTGTACTGTACAGTATCCAATCAGTACTGACCAGTTACTGAGTGGTACTGTGTGGATACGGGTCAGTACTAACTGGTAGTGTTCCGAGGTATACCGTTCCGGGCCCTTTCTTGCGGTTACCATTCAGTTACCACACGGTTCCAACATGTGGAAATTTGACTGTGTAGGGGTCACGTCCAATTAATCGAGGCACTTTCTCGATGCCATCGAGATGGATCGAGATATGTCTCGGCTGAAACCGTGAGGGCAGAACCGGGACCCTGGTGCCGTCTCCCGGTTTACTCCCGGTTCTATCTCGATCGAAACGTCCCGGTTTTCGAGATGGACATGAAATTGATCGATAATCTCGAAGGGGGTCCCGGTTTGCATATGTCCGTGCTTTATTGCCGTTTAATTGGCCGTTTCTTAGCTTCTCAGGCGATAAGATTTACGCGGGTACCATACTTTGGGGGTGCTCGTCGTATACGCACATCGCAGCCCAAAATACAATCCCGACAACGATTTTTAACGATGTCTTCCTTGTTATTCAGCGTTTAATCGATATATCCATGATCTGAAGTTTCCTGAATCCAACTGAAAGAAAATATTTATCTATGTAAAGGATAAATATAGAATTGAATGATCTTCTCTCACATCGATAATTGATTGTATATCTGATTAATATTCGACGCGGAATAAATGACACTGGATAATAATGATATGGAATCATGGGATAATTATTGTTCCATAAAATTATTTTAAAACGAAACATTTAAGATGAATATTTTCGTAGGCGTGTAATTTTTTGTTCATTTTGTATTATTCATTGCAGATTCCATATTTCTGAGAATTACTCTCTTGTGATATAGTTCAAGTATAAGGAGATTATATCAACAAAGTTTATTTCTGATAAAATCTTGCCTGGTAGAGGTTAGCGGAAATATTGACAGTCGGAACTAGAGGTGTCGATAATTCACACCACAGTCGGTCTGTGAAAACCGTCGGTTTAAAACAACAGCAAACAGAAAAGGGTTAATTAAACTGAAGAAAAACTGGGAAAAACAATTTTGGCAGGTATTGATAAGATACTCACGTTCTGTTATTTATTGCTAGTTTCATGTGTCTAGCAAATTAACCAAATTGATGAAAGTAATTAACGCTCAATTCAGAGTGCAATCAGGCTTTAGATCAGCGACTCCAACTTCAGTATTGTAAGTTCATCTTAAAACTTTCAACAAAAGTACAGCAAGTGCATTTAGTCTATGGTGAAACTAGTCGTTACCCTTTATCTATCCAAATAAAATGGTGTATGGTTAAATTTTGGGGGAAGTTGTTAATCTGCTCCTCGGACATATACTCCAGTCTCCTGTATAAGTCCTTTTTCGCCTTCAAAGATCAGAGATGTTTGCTTCGAAATTGATTTCTCATGTTTAACACATATTTACTTCGTGTGGACTAAATTATGTATGGGATTACCAAAAGTTTTAAGTATTGAATGGTTAAACACTGCCAGGTTGAAATTAGAAGACCAGTATTTGCAGAGTTGGCGATCAGCCTTGGAAGATGGTAGAGAATTCATTTTCTACAAAGAAATCAAACAGCCATTTGACTGTATCAAATAAAAAGTATTGTATGCTTGTCAACCAAGAAAGCGTTGTCAATGTGTAAGTTCAGATGTAATAACCACAAACTGCCGGTGTGATGGATAAGAATGTCCTGGTGATTAGTGTCCCTTTTCATATCCTTTTCTATTGCAACCAAGGACGGACACTTGTCCCCAATGTGGAGAATAATGTCCTAGCTGGGTTAGAAGATAGGGGCCGAACAATCTTAGCCACCGGACATTCTTAGCTTCCACCCCGGTCGTAAGAGGCAGGTGTACGGACGTCCCAGCAGACGAACGTATTTGTACATAATGTGATTTAGCATCGATTGTTGGCGTCCTTTCTTTGAGGATTTAAGAAAAGATTTATTCCTGTTAAATTCTGGACCAGACCGTCGAAAAGCAAGTTCATTTCTATGATGTCCAACTGAACTAGCAGCGAGCAAAATAAAGTAGCTACATTTGTGCAAAGAAGGATCAAACGTATTAAGCAGAAATCCCTCCCAAATTTTAGTTCCATTTGACTATATTACACATCATTCAAATCTGATATATTGTACGATCTGGCGTTTTATCCAGACTGATTTTTTAATTTGAGATAGCCGACATATACATGATTGTATCTTACTAGGTTCTCATGTCACTGTATTCTTGGTTCTGAGAATAAACTTCAACTCAATTCAATGTAATATTCCTACACCATTAATGCGCGAGGTCAGATAACTTCGACGGAATGGGCCAAGCAGTCGCAACCAGATTAGAAAAGCCTAATCACTCACACACGGATCAACAAGTTGCATATAATGCAAAAATATAATATTTTAACTAAATTAACTCAAATGTACACCTGCGTATCCAAACTTCACATACAGTGTAGTCCCAGTGACGAAACCATGGCATGAAGGTAATATGAACTATGTGTTCTATATCGAGTGATATATGCCGGTGGTAAGGCTGAGCAGCTATGGATGGAGACTGAGTGTGCGAATGAGCTGGTCACGCTTTCAGGTACGGTAATTGGAGTCTCACTGCGTCATCAGCTGACAGCTGACAACGTAATTACCTGGCCCCTGGTAATACCGGGAGTCGGATAAAGGTAATCGTTATCTCTGTATTGACTTAGAGAGGCTTTATAACAGAGCGGCTATAGTCTATATGCGCTGATCCTTATCTCGATTGCATTTTCTGACTTCCTTGTCTGGATATAAGGTAAGTTCACAGGAAAGGCCGGGGAGCTGGGGGGGACAGAGGTGGGGTGTTAGAGCAACCGGAGAGGGACGATTCAGGCATTAGGCGTGAAAGGCTGGTGCCTGCCGAGGTGGGGCGATGTCGATGGGCCGGATAATGGTGCATATACTTATTCCACTGTTACACGGATCTGGTTGCAGGTGATATTGTTGTGATGTCCACAGAATCTGAGGAGGAGGGGTTGGGACTGGGTGGATGATGGGGGTGCATGTACTTATTTCACTGGTAAACGGATCTGGTTATAGCATGGATAGGGGATTATGTTGTGATGTCTAGAGAATCTAAGGAGGAGGGGGTGGGATGGGGTGGATAATGGGGTGGATAATGGGGTGCATGTACTTATTCCACTGTTAACCGGATCTGGTTCTAGGGGATATTGTTGTGATGTCCAGAGAATGTTACTGATGATATCCAGAGGAGGGGGTGGGATGGGGTGGATAATAAGACATGAATATACCATTTGGCTCAGCCGGCTGCGCCAATTTCATAGTTGTATGTACCATAAGCCAAATCTAAAAATGAATATCAACTATACAAAAACATTGCTCGTTCATTTTAAGCCAACAATTTTATTGTAATCAAATGAAATCACAGGTAAAAGGCATGAGACCAGTTGTGGGGTGTTTCACTTTGTAAAATAACGGTTACCATATTATTATTGTATCGCAGATATACGTATTCTGAGCTTTTAATCAGACTTTATAGGGAGATGAGATATTTTGTGGTGTCGACTCACTACAGGCTCCTATAGACGATATGTTACCGTGCAAATTATCAGATATAAGGTGAAGACTGACACTTCTCGGCACGGGCTCGTAGATTATGTAGGATATACTGACTCGCCCATCACTGGCAAGAATCCATATTGGTATCCATGTTTAAACTCTTTACTGGAAAAGTATCACACCTTAGCTCCGAGCAGCGATTGTCAACAGCATCCGTTGCCATGAAGATCGGCTTGAGATGAAAAGCCAAGAGAAACACCTGAAACTAGACGAGATCCTTCTGGGGTAGACCCAAGGAAATATTCAATTCGTTTAGATATATATATATTATCCTACAGTATGTGGTGTGTATACGGCGGATCACTGTTTACAATAGTGGACCCCTCTACGGAGGGTCAATTACTGGCTGATGCAGCAACAACAACATTTTCCCAGGTAGGCGGCATATTTTCAGTTCGAAAACGAGGCCGGGCTACGTCATGGTTCAACTGAAACAGTCACGGCGTTGATTGGGATTGGGATCCAATGAGAATGCTCGTCTTAATTTAAAATGTCGCGGATCGAATGACCAATCGCTGGGGGGAAGACAGCTGGAACAGCATCATGACACTGTCTGCTAATATCTTGATTTAACAGAGGGTCCTACAGTTTAGGTTTACAACTGAGAGCTGTAAAATCCCTACGCCATTAATGCGCGAGGTCAGATGACTTCGATGGAATCGGCCGAGCGGTCGCGAATGACTTCTCTATCAAATATAGAATTTCACCAGAACTGTGTATCTGAGTTAATATTGCCATACATATCAGAAATACTGGAGATCACCATATCACTTTATGCTATCAACTGGAGCGATATGCTAGAGGTGAGAAAGTTGATTACGTCTGATGCTAAACAGCAACCATATGACTTTACAGGGAAGCTTCCCTCAGCACCTCACATTCATCCTCGAGGATACGGTGGATTCTCGGACATAGCCTTAGCATCTGAGCCGCGCTTTTATTGCAGATGTTCATGTGGATACTTTGATGTATCCACACGGCCCCTGGCACCATCTTAAGCGGAATTAGATACGCTGGCATGGGATCTGTGATGACAGATAAGCTCAAAGAAATAACTATTCCTAGCAACATGCAACCGTAGGCCTACCCATTATCTCGGATTAACACATAAACGACGGGGAGTAGAGAAAATTAACCATTTAATTTGATAATTATTATAGAAATTAGCATGGATTTTTTTTATCAAATTTTCAGACAACACGTAAATCACTCCGTTTCGTTTAAATACAGATCAAATAATTGGAGTGCACCAGTTCAATTTATTTTTAATGCAAAAAGATTTTGTTACATTTTCCTGTCTATTCCAATGGTATCTAGGGATGATCGCCATGGCAATATAATTAGATATATTAGGCCTACTGAACGTTACTAAACCCGATATTTGACAATTGTTCGTTTCTAAAAATAATATTAGGTTCGTCTAGCAATCGCGTCAGTCTATAACGGTGTAGAAAGGGTATACACATGTGTACTGCTTCTGCGGACTTACATCAGCAGGTGGAAACTGGAGTAGTGACAACGATCGTCTCGCTGTGGATAATCGCTATATAAATGACGCAGTGAAGGATATATATCCACCTTCACTGAATTTGAAGGAAACTACAGGTAACCCTACAGGCACATCATATTTAGACCTACATCTCTATAAAAATGGAGCGGGCCTTCTCTCTTGTCGACTGTATGACAAAAGAGATGATTACAATTTCGACATCGTAAACTATCCCTTTCTGGACAGTAATATTCCAGTGGGACCTGCATATGGCGTATACATATCACGCCTAGTAGCATTTGCTAGATCCTGTGTTAAATGTGACAATTTTAATCAACGTCACAAAACATTGTTGCAGAACTTATAAAACAGGGCTACACCACCAAGCGCCTCCACTCAAAGTTTCTCAAATTTGGCGATACATATCGCATGCTGATAGCAAAATACGAGCGTTGCGTGCAAGATCGATGGCGTTACGTTTCGTAACTTGTGTCTAATTCCGCTTAATCCGGGGCTAGGGGCCGTATGAACCCATGTACTTCAAGATCCTCATGGTACTCATATGAACATCCACAATCAAAGCGTGACTGAGATACATCATTCTTTAGATGACGACTTTACAACGAATATTATGGATTAAGAATACTGATCAGCGATACGGATTTGATATTTTTGGAACATCATGATGTCTTGCCGGCATCATTGAAAACAGTTGACCGCTTCTCTCTTGCAGGAAACACGCCTATGTATACTATGATTGAATTTGGTGCTAATACTGTTATATGGAATATGGAATAGGTCTTTGGATTATGGACGCGGATATGGACGACGGCTGAATTATGAATGACGGACCAGACGCTTGTAATTGTCCCTTCTGCAGCTCTTCATATACAGTGTCGTAGTATAATGTAGGATATACTGACTCGACCAGCACTGGTAATAATTAATACTGGCAGAAGGATTGAAACTACTTTCAAGAGAAACCGGTCTTCCGGAGACAGAATCAAGATTTGATTTTATTATATAATTTATCTCCTGATACGAGGAAAATATACCACAAGAACTATATGACGGATGGCATAGCCGTTAATAAGTGCTGTGCCACACGTCTGGTGGATCATATTTTACAGCAACTTCGCTGCGAGGGATCCCTTTCGCTTAACAATAGCAGCTCCATCAGTAGGGAGAACATGCCCGGATGATCGGGTATTCATCAATGAATTTACAGCTGCTTTAAAACCCCTCCACATTAATGCAAGAGGTCAGGTGACTCCTATGGAATTAGCCGGGCGATTGTGAATGCCTTGTAAGTCGAAAATCTAAGAGAGGAACCGATTCAGGCCTATAGTCCAGTCAATCTAGCGAGAAAATCACCAAACCTAGAAAAAATTGTAACAGAAACGGGGTGTGCGGTAAATAACTTTTGAAGTGATTCCGAACAACATATCAAAATTGTAGATTGATGTAGACAGAGGAAAATTTCTAATTTGCATAAATCGAAGATGGTCGCTCATTGCTTGTTTTCTGTCTATATATTTATGCGGATATTACATTCAGGGAATGTATTTTCAAATAAAGGTTTGAGCTAATACATCTTCACATAAATAATTGACAACGGATGAAGTTGGAAGACATTTCTCTGCCCAAAGTTCAAAATGGTCACCATTTTCCAAGATGGCCGCTATTCTACGGCCAGTACATTTGACGGAGAAATAGATGTTTGTGTCCGACTTGAATACTGTTTGTGTCTATATATATAATTTCGATCACGCCAAATTTGATTTTGCTGACAAGAACTACTCTACAATGCACCTTAGACATAAAAAATGAAGATTACCCAGATTTTTACCTCCGCCAATGCCCGGCCATTGTGGTCAAGTGTATCTGTATTCTGACCGAAAAATCGCCCCAAAAATGCTCTTTTTGAAAATGACGTCACTGTGACGTCATCATGGCGACCTCGTGGATTTTTTTTACATTTTCTTGTAGAGCTCGACCCAAAAATATAGTGTGGTAAGTATCATCCCTCTAGCCTTAGCGATATCGAAAATATGTAGGGGCACCCCCCCACCCCCCGGTACACACACCACAAATCGCCCAGGTCAGATACGGTTAAATGGACAACTGCTATCTTATAACTGTCTGATCCATGTTCTCTCTTTAGAGTAGCATCATCCCCAGCCATGGTTCGTCTGACAAAGTCGTACCATGGGAGATAGCGGGTTGCCATAGCGATAATATGAAGGATGTAAGTGGTGACACAATAGTTGTCTTGGGGAACAAAGCGAAGAAGAAATAGTACATAGAAGAAATTGATCAAACAAATTCGATCAAATGCCCTATCTACCCATATCGATAATTACCCGAGGGTGGCCGCCGAATTCGAACAGCCTCGCGACCAGATAAACAAAATGAACAATATCTACTGAATTATCAAATTCTTTAATTCCTTGAAATACCACCTTTACCTTTATATCTGAAGGACAGCGGTTTTCTGCATTCCTTGAAGGAACATCTTTACCTCTATATATGTCCACCGTTACATCCATACATGGAAGGTTCACCGTTACCTTCATACCTGACTGACCACCGTTACCTCCCTTTGTTCAAGGATGTTCCTTGTCACCATTACTGGAGGACCACCGTTACCTGCATACATGAATGTCTACCGTTACCTCCATTCCTTGAAGGACCACCGTTACCTATATTGCTCGAAGGATAACCGTTATCTCTATTCCTGGAGGTCTGTCGTTGCTTCCGTATCCCAAAGATCACCGTCACTTGAATACCTGAAGTTCAAACGTTTCCTCCATTACTTGAAGGACCATTGTTATCCTCCTAACTGAAGATCCACCATTACCTCCATAACTGAAGGGCCACCGTTACCTCCATAATTGAAGGACCACCGTTACTTCCATTCCTGGAGGTTTACCGTCGCTTCCATACCCCAAGAATCAATGTTACTTATATAACTGAAGTTCGAACGTTACCTTTATTACTTTGAGGACCAGCGTTATCTCCATAACTGAAGATCCACCATTACCTCCATAACTGAAGGACCGCCGTTACCTCCATAATTGAAGGACCACCGTTACTTTCATACCTGAAGGTCCACCGTCACCTCTATTCTCGAACGACCATTGCTATCCACATAACTGAAGAACCACCGTTACCTCCATATCTGGAGGTCCACCATTACCACCATTCCTTGAAGAACCATTGTTATCCACATAACTGAGGGATCACCGTTACTTCCATTCCTGAGAGGACCACCTTTAATATCTCCATAATTGAAAGACATGAGTTACCTCCATGACTGAAGGTCCACCGTTACCTTCAGTCCTTGAAGGGCCACAGTTGCTTCTATTCTTTGAAGGAGCAGCGTAACCTGCACACGTTACCCCCATTCTTTGGATGGTCGCCCTTACCTCCATATCTAAAGGACCACCGTTTCCGCCATACCTGAAGGGCCGCCAGCCCCGGTCCACCATTACCTCTATTCTTTGAAGGATCACCGCTACTCCCATACCTGATAGACGGTCGTGACCTCCATACATTAAGGTCCACCGTTGCCTCCATTCTTTTCTCTTGCAGGAAACTAACCTACTTTTATGTATGCCATGATTCATTCTGTAAATTTGGTGCTAATGCTTTTATATGAATTAGATCTTTGGATTATGGAAGCGGAAATTCTTTAATGGACGACGGATGAATATTGAACGACGGACTAGACACTTGTACTTGTAGAATAACTGTTACCTTCATACCTGATGGTCCACCGTTACCTCCATTCTTTGATGGATAACTGTTACCTCCATACCTGGCAGATCGTCGTTACATCCATACCTGAAGGACCAAAGTTACGTTCATTCTTTGAAGATCACCGATACCTCCATTCACGAAAGACTACCCTTGCCTCATACTTGAAGGACCGCCGTTTCCTCATACCAGAAGGACCACCATTACCTCATAACTGAAGGACCACCATTACCTCATATCTGAAGGACCACGAGTACCTCCATTGTTTGAAGCGTCACTGTTTTTTCCATTCTTTGAAGAATCAACGTTACCTCCATTCTTTGAAGGACCACCGTTACCTCAATAACTGAAGGTCCCACGTTATCTCATATCTGAAGTAGGCCTACCACCGTTTCCGCCATACCTGAAGGACCAACGCTACCTCCATTCCTTGAAGGAAAACCGTTACTTTCATTCCTTGAAGGACCACCGTTACCTCACTTTGTGAAAGACCACCGTTACCTCACACCTGAACACCGTTATCTCTTATCTGAATGACCACCATTACCTCCATTCTCTGAAGGATAACCGTTACTTTCATACATGAAGAGCCACCGTTACCTCCATTCTTTGAAGAATCAACGTTAATTTCACTCCTTCAAGGACCACCCTTACCGTTGGATTAATATGCTGGAGATGATATGCGACTGTCTGAATAGCTGCCATCTTGAAAATGGCAGCCATCTTGGCTATTTGCTTGGTCAAAATATCTACAAATATTATTAGTGTGAATGTATGTGGAGTTATTTTAATTTGTAGTGCTTAATTTGAGCAACTCTGCCCAAGGTATAGTGTATACTGTGTAAAATCGACCGAAAATATTGCGCAGAACGGCCGTCTTGGATTTATGCAAATTAAAACTTTTGCCCCGCTTATATTCATCTACATTTTTTATATGTTGTTCTGGATGGTTTGGGAGAATAGTTGCAGCAAACCTTAATTCTGTTTGCAATTTTTTCTAGGTCAAACCGCAGATTGACCGGACTACTATATTGGTGCCACAGAATAATTTCATTTTTTAGACGCACTATTACGAAAGCCGAGAGGGGACTTCCGACTTCTGACTTCTGACTTGCGACCTACGACTTCTGGCTAGGAAAGCCGAGAGGGGAATTCCGACTTCGGACTTAGGATTTTTATTTTTTTATTTTTTATTTTTTATAATGCATTACATCTTAAATTATGAAGTATGGAATAACACAATACCATTATTATGGCATATTGTGCTTAAAAACCTGCTTGCATGTAATAATGAGATAACCATTGAAGTATATCTTAAGCTATATTCTGATTATTAAAATGCGATAACTTGTAATGTAAATCGGAATGCCCTGTATCACAAGTCAAAGGCGCCTCAATTACATAATATAATCGCACAATTTGATACATTACGAATAAACACATTTAATGCGCCCTTTCCACATTAATCGTTGGAAAATGCTGTCTTGTTCCAGTGGCGGCGACAGGTGCACAGCACGTGAACCCCCGCGTGATCCCCGGTTCGTTCTCATGATACCTCCCTTATGTTTATAACATGGAGCGGTTTTTTTCAACTGTTGATAACTGTGTAATATGATAATGTGGATAAAATATTCCTACTATCCCAAGAAAGGCCCCAAGTTGATTGATCGGTTCTATTGAAAGTGGATCTATTTCATTCAACACCGCATTATCAATGAGAGGAAATTTAGCTCGACCATACCTTAAGATTAGCTCATAAAATTGACTAACATTTGTCTCTATCAACATATTTCAATTTTTCAAAATCTTGCCTTCTTCTCCAAAGCTTTAACTTCATTATTTTGATTTTGACTTCCGACTTCCGACTTCTGACTTCCGACTTCTGACTTCTGACTTGCAACTTTACCTTTACATACATGATGATAATACCTATATTTCCGTCTGTGACTTTGTGCTTTGGTCTTTCTGATTACTATATATTGGCAAGTTACATGTAAAAGGGAATAGCAATAGTGAATAGCCCATCTCTAACCCAAACACACCCACACACACCCCCAAAAATGCCTGCTTTCTATACTACGGCCAGGCTGCGCATGCGCAGAATGACCCTATTTCTACCCCACATCCATGCCATCAGATGCCCCCTCACATAGGCTTCACATTGATACCTCACACGACCCATTCGAACCGTGAATAGCCCATCTCTAACCCAAACACACCCACACACACCCCCAAAAATGCCTGCTTTCTATACTACGGCCAGGTATTTGGGTTTTGGGGTATTTTGCTATTGTTCGGCACTGGTCTGTGTGGGTGGGACGGTCCACAAATAAAATTCACTGTTGGTGGAGGGACAGGACTCTGCGTGGATCAAGGACATGTTTTAAGAAAAGATATCTTGGGTCTTCGATGTGCGTCGTCGCTGGGTCGGTCGTCGACTGGTGCGTGGTCTCGGTGGTGCAGGTCTTTTATTCCCTACGGTGCGTTGTGCTTTGGCCACCAAGACGCCTCCCGCTTCTTTAGCCCGCCGTTTCAAGGCTTCTTTGGGTGCCGTACCCCCCAAGACATCACCGGCCACTTGCAGTCCACTGCGTACCGCTTGTTTGCCGATTGCTTTCACCCCACGCGTCACCAAGGGCAGGAACGTTTTGACGATGCTTCCGAGTATGTTCCCCAGTCCATGTCCTCGTTGCATGCGTGCACCACTAAAGACCGGAAGGCCACCGCCAGCCTGTTGGGCATAATAGTCCATATAGCTGCGTGCATCGCACTCGTAAGGCACCTTCATTATACAAAGTGGGGAGCACGTGCTTGTCGAAAATGAAGTGTCAGCACCACTTTCCCTCATTCGAATGCCACCGGTCGTCCCGTGTCATCTCTTATATCCACCGTGATCGTGTTGATGTGGGTCTGTCGTACGGGTAGGTAGAGCATGTGAGTGAAACTGTGGGTGACTTGATCTCCATACAACTTTTTAATGGGCGCCACCCGTAACAGAGGTGTGTTGATATCGCCCACGATGTGGTTGTCCACCACGTCCGAGTAGACGTAGAATCCGTACATACCCGACTTCATATCCATCGGGATCTCGACTTGGTGGGCAGTGGGACCAGCGAACGTCAGTAGATCGAAACCCAGCATTTGCTGTAGGATAGGACTCAGTACGACACTCGCGTTGGCGGTGACGATAAGCTGTGCCTTGTCGTTGTGTGCGTTGTAATCGAAGTCCACGTGATTCTTGAAGGGATAGTCTTTGATGGGTCTTGAAGTATTCGTGACCTCCGGTAGAGCCTTATAATGCAACAGTCTTGACAGCCCACCCATGAACTCCTTGGGAGTATCGTATTGGCCTTCGCGGAGGGTGAGTCGGGTGTCTTTTCCTTCGCAGGCCACCTCGTACCACACTTCATTGGCTCGCACGTTGTACCACGAGTAAGGATATTGGATATCCACGAGGCCACATTCCCACCGCCCAGGTAAATGCAACGGTTGCGGTAACTGGGTCACGTACTTGGCCAAGGTGTTGTCAGGAAACACATCCAGCGAACTGTTACTGGGTAGGGTGAGGTAAAACATGACGACTGAGCTGTCCTGCTGCTGCTGTTGGTTTTAATAGGTGTTCCAGGCCTTGGGTGGTTGTGTCCGGCGTCGTGTTTGTCGCGTTGACTTGCTACGTGTCACGGCTCTGGAGATGTGGGGTGTCCTGATCAAGGATGGTTTTTTAAAGGTCTGAAAAGAAGGTGCCCGTTGTTGTGGTGGTGTTTTGGGGGGTGAGTCCGTTTCCCATTCGGATTCCCAAGAAGGTAGTGGGCCACTCGGCGATTGCTGGGTTCGCTGCATAAAGGCCCAGCGGTGGGGGTTCCCCACCAATTCCTGTGGTACATGCATGTCTGTCAAGCCTTGAGCGAAGACCTCCCATCCTCGAGGATCCGTGTGCGACCTGCGTTGACGCATCAGGTCATTCACTAAATCTGTCATGTGGGTCCCGGGAACCACCTGATTCTGTACCAGTAGTTCGCCTTTATCATTCCAAGTCATGTTAGGATTCTGTTTCATCCGTTGTAATACCAGGCCAGCTTGTTTCTTGAACGATGCAGGTACACTCTTCAGCACTTCGTCTTCCACCCACTGTGGGGCTGTGGGTGGTACCCCTGGTAATGGCGGCTGTTGGAGCGGTGCTGAGGTCGGCGGTGTGTCACGTGGTGGTGGTGGTGGGGTAGAGAGGGTTTTGTATTGGTCCATGAACGTCATGTACCGTTGAAGCGTCTCATTGTACCGTTGTACTTCCTCACTGTCGCTTAACCCCGGTCTCTGTAAGATCTGTTGCATCTCTCCATCGAGGGTGTTTATGGTCTTCACCGTAGGTGGGACAGGGTAGGGCGATTGGAGGTTTTGAAGGAACCGTGGTTCGACGAGGACCATTTTTTTCGTGTGGTTCATTGTCGGGCGAAGAGTCCACCCAATACTGGACCCAACACCGAAGCGGCCAACGATGCTAAGATGGCCCCGAGAAAGCCACCTTTCTGTAACACCTTTTTCTTTTGTGTTTGAGGGACCCGCTTCTGGACTAGGGTTCGGAGACCTGTCTTATGCTCGGCCAACTTGGTCTTCTGAGCCGGAGTGAGTGGAACGTTGCCTTTTAACAGGTTGTACCCGATCTCGCACAGACAGCGTACAAGGTCAGGGTCCGCACCGCGTACAATGGTTCGGACCAACTCGGGTGGGGCCGTCTTCAATACACAGAGCGTCGGGGCGTGCTTCCGTACTCGCGCAGACATCATGTACAACTAATGCCAGAACCCACAACTCTGCCCTTTTTATCCACCTCAGAGAACAGAGACAAAGTCAACCATGCTGTGGTATTCATTCTTTCTATTATCTCCTTCATCAAACACACACACTCCAGCTGGGGGCGCCACTGTGGATGTGTTTACATTATTTTTGCAAGTACACGTGGTGGGTCTCTCCGGGAAAGATGCCGGTCCGTAGTCGAAGGTGGTCGGGGGTGGCTTGCTTGAGGTCGAAGAGCATATACCCGTGCTGAGGGGTTGTCGCATCTTTGAAGGCTTCCAACGCAAACGGTGTGCTACCGGGATACATCTGTCTCGCCAGGTGCAGCAGTTGAGTGGTATCTCTCGGGTTTTTGAAGACCACCAGGTAGTGGGCATTTAAGCTGATATTCCGATGTTCTTTGTTTTTACTGAACAGATTCTGCACAATGTAGATGATGCTGAGCCGTCAATGATGGCTGCCTTTGGTAAAGAGTTGGGTGACCCGTGCATCCGTCTCCGCCATGAGATCATCCAGAACCACCAAGGTGTCGGGTTCCAAATCGGCCAGGTTAGGTAGGCCTTCCACGAACGTGATGTGGGGCATTGTTGCATACGCTGCCTGCCATTCTCCGTAACACCACACGACTCGGGCAATAGGTGGAGTGATCATGCTGTCGGCGTGTTGAAGGAGCTTCCGAACGAAGTGCGTTTTGCCGGAACCCGTCGGTCCTGCGATGACGCAAGTGAAGGGATGCTGCCACCGAGGGTCCATGGTTCGAGGTGTATCCGCTGTCGTGGTAACGCGCTCTTGTAAATTTCGTACGAGCGAACTGGAGTGGTGGATACAACGTCGGTCGTCGTTGTCTGTTCACTGCGAGGGATGATGGGGGTGGGTACAACGTCGGTCGTCGTTGTCTGTTCACTGTGAGGGATGAAATCTGGTGGGTCTTCAGACGTAGTGGGTGTACTTGGTGTAGATGTGGAGCTTGGTGTGGAGCTCGACGTGGCTTGTACACGGGGTGTGGTGGTGACTGGGCTCGATACGGGGTTGACTGGTGCTATCTGTAGACTGGTTTCACTGATGGCTGGTGTTCTCAGTTGGTTAAGTAGCGTGCTGACATAGGCTACGTCGTAAAACACACCTCCGTACAACACACTCAGCAGGGTTAGCAGTATCACCACAAAGCCCACTTGCGCTTTGCGCGTTTTGGGAGACGCTGTGTTCAGAGGCAGCTGCTGTTTGTCCATAGCACCGTGGTCGAACGTGGAATGAAGGATGACGGTAGTGGTGTCTGGCTTTATAGTCGTTTCACCTGGTTGGCAGCGACCCAGGAATTGAAGGAACTGGGCCAGCCTTGCCATTTGACGAAATGAAACAGTTTGCCACGTCGACGTTCCGTTTTCAAAATCTGCTCCACCGTGTAGTAGTCTTGCTGTGTTTTTACGACAGGCTGTAATTCCGTCTCGTAAAACGTCCCTAGCAACGGTTCCCCTTGAAGATCTTCCAGTTCATAGACTCGCTGCTGTCGGGGTAGGCGCCGTTTAATCAGGAAGTGCTCATCGCTCCAGTTGGGCAAGTAACTTTTCTCAAATTGACCTTTGATTTTACTGATCCGTACAGGGTCCCCGACCTTGTACACCGCCTTCGTCGTTCGCTGCGATTGCCTGGGGTACAAGACACGCCGGACTTGGGCTTCATTGCGTTGGGTCACGGTAATGGGGGCTCTCTCTATACTCCGGTGATAGGCTCGATTGTAACCACTCACAAGTTTCGGGAGAACATCGATGTACCGCCTTGTATTCTTATAGGTGAAATATTTATACATGCGGCCTTTGAATGTCCTGTTGAACCTTTCCACCACGGAAGCCTTGGTCTCGTTGTACGTATGGAAGAAAAACACCTTCTGGGCTTTCAGAAACTGTTGGAACGGTCTGTTGAGGAATTCCGTGCCTTCGTCGGTTTGCAAATACAAAGGTTTGCGCCCGGTCTTGAAGATGTCTTTGAACGCCGCTATGAGATTCGCCCCCGTTTTCGTCCGGATGGGTACCACCCACGCATACTTCGATAGGATATCGATGCACGTCAAGATATACCGATTCCCATCGTTGTATGGCGACGGACAGATCGATGTAAGGTATAGGTGTCTTGTTTTCTTAACCAATCTCGGACTTGGGCACGTTGTATCCCCTGGGGTTTGGCCGCTCGATAGAGAGCCGACAATGCACTATAGGCCGCCGGACTGTCGGGACTGTAGTATAAGTTATCCAACACCTTCTCCCAGCGCTTCATGGTGACAAATGATGATGGACCCTGGCTCTATCGTTTATTTATAACGGGTATACCTTGGGCCGGAGTTTCTGATTTTCTTCGTTGGCTTCCACAGTGTCCATGGTAAATGACCAGTCCAACTCGTCTGATGACCGCTTGATAAGCACTTGATCCACATCTACCACGGCATCTTCCAATGCAGACCATAGATCAGGGTGAAGGGTAAAATGCACTGTACCCCCATCTAGCCGAGCCAATTGAGCAAAGAAAGGGCCGCGTCGGATGTACACATCGTGACACAAGTGGATGAGGTCGCCGTCCAGTTCACCAGACAACACCCGTTTGAATTTGGTCCAGCCCTCCCGGGACAGACGAATGTGGGTCGGGCACGGTTGTGTAGGGTCCGCATCACAGATGTCTCCCACCTCCTCCATGATATCGACCTTATCTGCATAAACGTGCAGGAAAACCTCGGGGTCAAGCTGAGATACGCCAGTATTATATGCTCCGTCATGGTCAGTACGTGAATGGTACCAGATTTGACTGTCTCTCGTATTGATAGGGAGAACCCCGTGAGATCAAAGGATCGGGTGGTCAAAGTCTAGCCGGGCAATCAATGGCATCGTCGTCTGGTTCATGGCTAGACATTTGTTCATTGGGTTCTGCCGCCGCTTCTCTCAGGGCACGAGCCCACTCCAACTCGTCTGATGACCGCTCGTCCGGTGTAAACAGCTGGTCCACGATAGGCACCACTTTCTCGAAGGCTGTCCACAGATCGGGGTCTAGGGTGAAGCTTCGCGTAGGGTCTTGGTAGCGGCCCAGGCGTGGAAAGAAGGGTCCACGGTATACGTAGATGGCATTGTCTATGTGGATGAGGTGTCCATCGAGCTCGCCGCTCAACACCCGTTTAAATTTGGTCCAGCCGTCACAGTGTAGCGTAACCGTATTCGATACGGTCTCAGCGGGCGACCAGCAAACATCTCCACGGTCTTCCACGAGGGTGACTTTATCTTCATAGACGTGTAACCCCACCCGGGGTGTAAGGGGAAGGATGGCTCGTAGGACTGGTGACATGCTTCATCCAATGACGATCGTTAAATGACACACACTCTGTCTGACCCTCGTATTTATAGTGAGGTCCCACTGTCAATGCCACAGCGCCAGGGTCAATAGGGCACAGACTATTGTGAGGCCAACCAGCCGTCGCTGGTTCCGGCGTGAGCGCTCGTGATCCATAGCCCGAGCATCAAGGATGGCTGTCATAGTCCAGTAGTGGTGAGTGATGGCACACCTCTCCATCGAGTGCACTCTGTCGAGGACCGCTTCTGTGAACTCGTTCAGGATCTGGCGTCGCCCCTCGTTGTCGTCGCCATCTGCAAACATGGACCGGACCACTGCTTGGTAACCCGTGAGTGAATTAACCACGGTGGCATGCTGTAAAATGCGAGTCGCATAGGGCTGGATCTCCGTCATGGCTCTGCAACCGTAGAAATGAAGGTGTGGGATCCAGAGGGACGTGTTTTATAGACCATGTCACACATGCGCGCCTAGATGTAGCTCTACGGGTGTAGTCCGTGATACGTACTATTCTGATGGGTTATGTGGCTCCTATAGTGATAGTACCTTATCGACAATGGGGACTACTTGTTCCAAAGCCGTCCATAGATCAGGGTCCAGAGTAAAACCACCTCGCTTCAGACAGAGGAGTCGAGCAAAATAGGGACCGCAGAAAATGTAGACGTCGTCACACAGGTGAATGCTATCACCGTGCAGGTCACCCAACAACACCCGTTTCAAGGTAGTCCATCCTTCCCATGACAAAGAGACGTGCGCTTTGGGTTCAGTCGTACACCAACACCTAAGTCCGCTATCGATGAGATCCACTCGTTTGGGGTACAACAATAGGGTGCAGCCAGGTGTAAGCCTCCGGGTAGCCACAGTCCCTTCTTTCACCTCGGGGTGTAGTAAGTCATCCACCTCGGGGAGTACATCTTTCAGTGCCATCCATAAGGGTGGACAGAGTGTGATATAGGTACCTCCACTCTGTTCCAACCGGGGAAAAAGGGAATCCTCTCCAGCAGTGCGTATGTGCACACCGACTTCCACGTGCATGAAATCCCTTTCGGGGTCTTTTCCCTGTAACAATCGTGTCAATAGAGTCCAGCCTGATAGCGATAACAAAATCTTCACCTTCTGCGGTGCGTCTTGGACAAGCTCCAGGTGATCGTCATTGACGATGAGGTAGACGTCGGTTGGAATAACGCAAGCTCTGTTCCGCTCGCTGCCATGGTGGAGAATGAAAAGCGAACGGTTAGAGAGGTGGCTTTATAGTGTACCTGTTGGGTAGGGTTTTATACACCGTGTGAGTCATGGGCACTTGTTATACCATCTTGGATATGTCCCATAATGCACCGGGTCAAAATACTCGCTTCTGATTGGCTGAGAACACTCCTGCGCACACCTCCTCATGACCTCCACCATAAACCGGAAGTGACGTCATTACATCCGGGTGAAAGGGCCCAATATCCGCCATTATCCGCCATTTTCCCACAATGGCGGCCAATGGCCGCCACCTTCGGGTCTTTCCGGTCACTAGCCGCCATTATCCGCCATTTTGGAAAATGGCGGACAATGGCCGCCACCTTCGGGTCTTTTCGGTCAATAGCCGCCATTATCCGCCATTTTGGAAAATGGCGGCCAATGGCCGCCACCTTCGGGTCTTTCCGGTCACTATCCCCCATTATCCGCCATTTTGGAAAATGGCGGCCAATGGCCGCCACCTTCGGGTCTTTCCGGTCACTAGCCGCCATTGGCCGCCATTTTCCCAGCGACCGGGAAAAACCCCAGTACATCAACACACACAGACAAGTCTGGACATGTTCAAAGGTCACGCTTGACAAACACAGACAAGTCTAGACATGTCCAAAGGTCACGCCTCATTCACCCAAACCGGAAGTGACGTCATTTTGACCGGCTCCAAAATGGCGGCTCCAACATGGCGGCTCCAAAATGGCGGCATGCCGTTGTGGGGAAAAACCCCAGTACATAACAAACAAGTCTAGACATGTGCAAAGGTCACGCCTCACTCCAAAATAGCGGCTCCAAAATGGCGGCTCCAAAATGCCGGCTCCAAAATGGCGGCTCCAAAATGGCGGCATGCCATTGTGGGGGAAAAACCCCAGTACATAACAAACAAGTCTAGACATGTCCTAAGGTCACGCCTCATTCACCCCAACCGGAAGTGACGTCATATGCAAATTTCTGAGGTCAAAGGTCAATATGACTCGATTTAACCTTTCCCTACTACTCACCTCCTTACACAAGTTGATGGACTGAAAAAGTATCAGAATCCTAAATATCCTTATTTGTCTACCTAGTTAACTCGTTTGCATATCAAATTTTTACCAGTTCTAAAATGCCTTGATACAAACAATATTTATATTATTTGTTAATTATATTTGGGAGTGAGGGTACGATCTTATGATTTGACATATAATATAATGACATCCCCTTGTTGCATTGATGGGTAAATTATCATACTATATTATTCGATAATGCTTTGGAAGTAACTGTGATCAGTTGAATAGAATTGTGCAATTATTTTATGTGATTGAGTCGATTTTATCTGTGGCATTGGGGACATTACGTTACCACAATTTTTTGTTAATATTCTCCAAGGGAGGGGGAGGGGGGTGGACGAAATGCCCTCCGCCCTCTGGGCAGATCCCAAAAAGCCCAGGGCAGATAGGGTTAACCCAAAATATATTTTAATGGATAATGACTGGTATATTTATGACCTGAAGTTGCCAAAATTATCATACAAGTAAGCTTATTAATCCTTTATTGGGATATTTGATTCATGCATATCATCATATTTACATCAGTTATTAATACATGAAAAACCCGCTCCATGTTATAAACATAAGGGAGGGATCATGAGAACGAACCGGAGATCGGTAATTGAGGCGCCTTTGACTTGTGACATAGAGCATTTCGATTTACATAAGAAGTTATAGCATTTTAATAATCAGAACATAGCTCAAGATAAACTTCAATGGTTTTCTGATTATTAGAAGTACATGCAAGCAGGTTTTTAAGCACATAATTGTATTGTGTTATTCCATGCTTCGTAATATAAGATCTAATGCATTATAAAAGAACAACAAAATCCTAAATCTGAAGTCGGAAGGCAGAAGTCAGAAGTTGGAAGTCAGAAGTCCCCTCTCGGCTTTCGTACGTTATTGTATGATTAGTAATAAGACGTTGTCACGAAGCAAAGGAACAATATGCCGATGATTACACATGGTTCTCACTCAGATTCGTGAGTATATAGCCACAATTGCTTCCACCAATATACTTACGCTTGATGGATACACATTCAGATTCGTGTGTATTGTGTGTTGCGTTTAATCATCAAGTAAACATGGATGCTATAGCTGAAGTCGAAAAAATAAGGGTTGTGGTTTGTATGTTTCTATATTTGACCCGAAAGGTCAACCAGATACATGTAGAGCTGAAGAGGTTGACCGGGTCTGCGTCTTGCTCACACAGTATACGGTATAGAGTTCTCACAGTACATGAAAGAGTTCTGAAGCTTTTTTCTTTATTGTTTCCATGTTTGTGTGTTTTCTTTATGTTCGTGTATAGTTTCAGGTCTAGTATGTCCAATGTACATTTGTATTTATCTCATTTCATGCGTGTATTTGTTAATTTTCCAGTGGCACTACCTTCAAGCTCAAAATATGTCGTCTGCTAATGCGCACATTTTGAGAGACTGGAGTCGAGTGATTTTGTGTGGCTGATTCATTGCCATCAGAAGGCGTGTTCGGTCAATAGTGCCAATATTATTTAATGTTGCTTTCCCTTCTTTATTGTTTAATCCCATTGTTTCAGGAAAATCGCTTTGATACAAAACAATAAATTTGCCTATCAATGAGTGCCCCCTTTTGAAAGCCTCCGTTGAGTAATCTTTGACACAGTTACCTTTATAGTCCCCCTGAGCTGAAAACTGTATTTCTCAAATCAAGAGACACACTTTTCATTAATTATAACCACTGACAGAACTGAAACATGAACCAGCAAGTATTGGGGGTTTGTTTACAGAAATTCCATCTCGGACCAAAGTGTATGTACATCACAGTTACAGTAAGCTGGCGACAGTTTATCAGGCAATGTTTTAGGTAAACAAACTTAAAATCCTGGCTGCTCAGATTAGAACACTTTATCACTTGCGTCAATACAAGTTGATTAACGAACTCCAGTGTCAAATCGCTCCTAACATTATGGGCTGGTTTACCTTTTGGTTCATTAAGGGCGTACTCCACACTAGCCAGGTTTTCGCAAAAAGTGGCCCCTCCCTAATTTCAAAGCAATTCCCTGCAAGAATGAAATGGATATAGTTGTGTACATCCAGCATGACCCCTGTTCCCCAAAACTTTTAAGTTCATGATTTGCCTCACTTGACTGTATATCCTGGTTACTGGCCCTCCTTCAGATAAGATAATCATGAATCTATGTCCTTGAATATTGGACACGGAAATTATTCAATGGACGACGGCTGAATGACGGACTAGACGCTTGTATTCCGAAATGGTGGGTGAAGGACAGGGGGCTCAGATTAAAATGCATAGTGCTTTTATACGCCCGACGATATACGAAGTCGCATATTACGATGACGATTTCTATCCGTCTGTCCTTCTGTTAAAGGTGTAATCAGCCTCAAATCTGGGCTGGAATCAATGTCTCTCAAACTCAGCGAAAGTGACATATGTTACAACAGGTATAAAATGAAACACATTTGACCACAAAAAAACTAAACTTGTTTCTACCATTCACGAGAAAATAGAAGGAATTGATCTTTAAAAATAAAGATGCCGTTTATTTTTCCACGGTCGTGTCAACAAGCGTATACACGTATGGTGCATTCCACCAACGTATGCTGTGCGACATTACCGAACCGTAGGCACGAGCCATGACGTTGTCCCATGGATGCAGCTGTGCAGCATTCAAATTCGTGAGCGTCGCTACGTCACTCATGCGTCACGCAGTGACGTCATTTTCCTGTCCACGTACAACACACACTCAATGGCGAGACAGGAAAGCCGTTGAAGCGGGCAGAGTTACAAATTTCTCTGTCACGATATTCTTGCATTCGTTGTACATGACGATCTCACTATCATCAAATATAATACATATGATGCTTTGGTAATCTTTAATGCTGAAAAAACGCACAGGGGAGAGTTTACAAAATTCATCCATTTTGAGGCTGATTACATCTTTAACTATTCTGAGCTGTGCGATAACTCCAGTTCCAGGTTTGCCTTACCTATGGGGAAAAGAGGAACCCTATTTTATTTTATTATCACCCAAAAAAGATGTTGAGTTAGAGCCATCACCCTTTTCCACCATTACCTTAAAAGGGTAATGGCTGTCACCTTAAAAGGGTAATGGCTATCACCTTAAAAGGGTGACGGCTATCACCCTAAAATGGTGATCAGCATTGAGTGCAAATGTTTAGGTTATCGCCCTAAAGGGTAATGGCTATCACCCTAAAATGACGAAGTAAAATGACGAAGTAAAATGTCATTGAGTTTTACTCTTCGGACAAATTTGGCCAATGGGCATTGTCTGCGTTGTCCATCCATCTGTCTATCGTATTAAGACATATCTCTTGAAGTATTGTTGTCGGGCTATCCGCATTCATATAACATATGCAACCGGCAATGGGGCAGAAGCCTATTGAATATGACTGAGCTTGACCTAATTTATCAATATTTCTATGCCCACAAGCCAGTGTCTTAGCCCAAAGGGAATCTTTAGTCCGAAGGAGAACTCTTCTTTCAACAATCACGGCCGACTTTAAATTTCTGGCCTATACTCGTAAGCCACTGTATTAGTCACAAAGTGAAACTTTGATGGTGTCAGGTCAACTTCCGGCCTATATTCCCAAGTGTTTCAGTACTGAAAAGAAGTTTACGACTAATAAGGTAACAAATTCATTCACAAAACTGAACTTAATTTACCCATAATGTGGTACATCCAGGTCCTGCCATATATCCCAAAGTTTATCAAAATCTTTCTATTTTTCTAAGAAATAAGAGTCATTTCAAAGTGGGAATGGAAGCTGAGCAGTGCATTTTTCTTGGGACTTGGAGCTTATTGTGTGTTTATTGCAAATGGCTTATTACTGGTCGCCATTGGTGATTGCATCCCACTGTTACTCGTTCCTAAGAATTATTATAATTAAAAAATAATCCTTCATATTTCTCTCATAGTTTAATGAAAATTCTATATATTTCTCCCAGAAAATTTTATATTTTTCCTTCAAGTGTGTTACTGTTACTGGTTTGCTGGGATGTGTCTATGGAAGAAATATGCAAGTAAACTTCACACAAAACTCTATGGTCTCCTTGATGCAGTACATATATGTTGATAATAGAGACATCTAAAATCGTTTCTGAGCTTTGTCAGTTTTTTTATCATCACCTACTTTTGAAAAAAGCTCTCTAGGTATTTTTTTTATGTGTCTGCATAAAAAGTTGTTTACTCTGTCAGCATGATCTTTCAGGTAAATTGTATAATGGATTTTATCCAAACCCAACCGTGGTGGAGTTAAAACCACAGTCATGAGTTACACTCACAGCATTGTTATCTTCATTTTCTGTAGTTTCAAATGTATGCTTTCTTAAACATAGATACATGTCAAAGCCTATAGGCTCTAGACTCATATTTCAGACAGAAAGATATGATCGCTCTGACCGCATATTTTATGGTACAGACGTGGGCGACCATATTTTTATCGGTCAAATACCTGGCCTGACCGTCTCTATCGTAGTCGCTCGGGTCACATTTGTCATGGTCAAGCTGGCTATTGGACCATATTAAATACATTGTATGATCGGTCACATCTGTACCATAATATACGTGGTCATAGCACCATATTGGCCTGACATAAAGAACACTCGTACGCCATCTAATACGAATAATTGATGAATCTGAGTGATACAAGCGTCTAGCCCATCATTCAAAAATTTTCACGTTCAGAAATCGAAGACTTAATTCGTATTTCAGCATCGGCACCAAAAATGAAAACAATCATAGTATACATAAACATAGGTTAGTTTTCTGCAATAGAGAAACGATCAACATTCAATGATGCCGGCAATACATCATGATGTTCCAAATATCAAATGGTATCGATGATCATTGGTATACTCACATCCTTTTCGTTATAATAGTCGTTATCTAGAGATTGATGTATCTCAGTCACGCTTTGATTTTTCACGAGTCTCAGGTATGCAAAACATCTGGTGACTGATTTTAATGTTACTCCACGATGAAAAGTTCCTCTGGTGCCCCGGAAGGAGAAAGTAAATTGATATGCTGAAATAGTGTGTCATTTTGTTAATTGCTTCATTATCTAATGTACACAGAATGCAGGAATTCTTCTGTAAGTCTTGTAGTTTTTTTTTGCATCTGTAACGAGTGCAACGAAGAGTATTTAAGCGTATTAAATTTCTGGAAAATGTTGTTGCTGGTGGTGTGTGTGTGTGGGGGGGGGGGGTGATCGTTTCCTTTTCAATAAGCTACAAAATTTATCCTACGTTATGTAACACACTGCAAACTATACAATACATTGTCACGACTAGCTCCAGCCACCTGCCAATAGAATATATGATTGGTAATGACTAGTTCCAATCACCTGTCAATAGAATATATGACTGGGCATAACTAGCTCAAGTCACCTGCCAAGCATAAAGCATGTCAATTAGTGAACGGTAAGTTGACTCACGTGAGTGTCAAATACCTGATACCAGGTTCCCATATACTGTACCAAACTGTCAGCCTACCAGAACCGTCGTCGCAAACAATTTAAATCATCTGTGAAATCTGAATAACTGACACTTGAATTAAGACCCTGGAAGTGGGAAAACTGTATATCTGGTTGCTCACGTTATATGAATGAGTAAAAAGAATATGATCACTCTGATGGGTTGATATTCAGAGAAAGTGCTGGTGGCTGAAAATGCCAGAGAGTCCATAGTATTTGGGAATGTCGGGTAAAACCATGTATTTTCTGTCAGTATTTTTTTTCCAGTTATGTCATCGACCCGGAATTGACGAACCACGCTCATTGAATCAGCTTATAACAATGTCGTTATACCCTGTATGGTCGTTTCGGTCCTTTCAGGGGACAAGATTGATAGAGACGTAGAACCTCAGGCTGATTGAACGAGCGTACATGTATAGTTAACCTGGTTTCTGTCACATTGGGACATGTAACGATCAAGGAAATTTTGGTCTGCTTCCATGCTCGTAGTATTAGTGTCGTGGGATTCAATATGGCAAGAGACAGACAAAAGTAATAAGCTCTTTCAAACCAATAAACCTAGAGACTATAATTAGTTTATATAACTGAGATTTATGTCATACTTTATTTTCTCTCCAGATTTCAATACGGGCGATAAACTCGACAGTCCTTACCGAATATCATATGCAATCGATCGGCGACCTGGTTTACAACGGGCTTCATCTCAGCTGCTCTCCACAACCTGAAATGGATATCTACACTGTCTCAGATGGTCACCATGACAACCTACAGGAGCAGACGATATCTTCCCCAGAAAAACTAAATGAATTCTCGATTCATCTCGGAGACGAGTTGAAGACGGATAGCAACACTGAAGATACAAAGGACATCACGTGTAAGTATTCCCTTATTTGGAGTCACCAAGATAGATAATTCCCGCTACTCTGCCAGCAATAGATCTCTGGTATCGGAGGTGGTTCAATTTCGGCTCGCGCGGTCTAACCACTGAAAGGAACTCCATGGTATCAGTAATAATAAAAAGAGCTATTAGTATATTGAGTTCATCTTGTTCCCAAATATAAGGATTGGCTGTTGACTTACAGACCTCTAACAAGCACACATGACCCCCAGACACAGAAGGACACCCGAACTATACAATAGATGGATCGATTGTTGTTGTGACTTACAGACGCCCAACAAGCAGACAGGACCCCAGACGCAGGAGGACCCGCGAACTATTGTACAATAGAACGATAGGCTGTTGCTATGACATATACAGACCGTTAACAAGTATACAGGACCCCCAAACACAGAAAGACAAGCGAGCTTTGTATATTAGACGGATCGACTGTTGATATGACTTACAGACCTCTAAGAGACACGCATTAGGCAGGACCCCCAGACCTACATGTAGAAGGACAAGCGAACTATTCTACAACAGAAGGGTCGACTTTTGATACGACTTACAGGCCTTCAGGAGAGACAGGACCGCCGACACAGAAGGATAAGTGAACTATTGTGCAATAGAATTATCGACTGTTGATAGTACTTACGGACCTCTAACAGGTACACATGACCCCAAGACACAGAAGGACAAGTGTACAATGAAAGGATCGACTGTTCAGACCTACAGACTTACAGACCTCTAACCACCAGACAGGACTCCCACACGCAGAAGGACAAACAAGCTTTTGTACAATAGAAGAATCGACTGCTGATATGACTTACAAACCTCTGGGGGGGGGGGAGGCACGCAAGAACACCAGGCGCAGAAGGACAAACAACTATTATACCATAGAAGGATCAACTGTTGATATGACTCACAGACCTCTAAGGGGCACGCAAGAACCTCAGACGCAGGACAAGTGGACTATTGTACAATAGAAGGATCGACCGTTGATATGACCCGCATATCCTTAACAAGCAGACAGGACCCTCAGACGCAGATGGATAAACGAACCGTTGCACAATAGAATGACTTACAGCCCTCTAAGAGGTACGCAGGAGTCAGGATCCCCAGACGCAGAAGTACAAGCGAACTATTGTTCAACAGAAGGATCGACTTTTGATATGACTCACAGACAGACCTCCTGCAAGCAGACAGGACCCCAAGACACAGAAAGACATGCGAACTATTGTACCGTTGAAAGATCGACACCTCTGACAAGCACTCTGGGCCCCCAAACGTAGAAGGACTAGCGAACTATTGTACACTAGAAGGATCTACTGATGATATGGCTGACAGACCTCTAACAATCCGACAGGACCCCCAGACGCAGAAGGACAATAGAAGGATTGACTGTTGGTATGGCTTACAGACCTCTAAGAGGCACGCATTAGGCAGGACCCCCAGACCTACATGTAGAAGGACAAGCGAACTATTCTACAACAGAAGGGTCGACTTTTGATACGACTTACAGGCCTTCAACAAACAGACAGACACCCAGACACAGAAAGACATGCGAATTATTGTACCATTGATCTACCGTTGATATGACTTACACACCTCGAACAGGCACGCAGGACCCCGAGACGCAGAAGGAGAAGCGAAATTTTTATTTGAGCGCCTTTAAAAAAAACCTAGAGTGTGATGCGGCAGAGCGGTTGTATTTCTTATTGTTCTGCTATTTTGTACTGGTACATCAGCGTGCATGGGATCTCTGATAAAATGATATGCCTAACTGATGCTGAGAGTTCTGTGTTATTAACCCTATCTGGCGTGGGCAATTTGGGACCTGTCCAGGCCTGGGAGGGGCCATTTTGTTCCCACTAAATATTTTTCTTATCCCTTGGGTCAAACTCTACCAAAACATATTTTAAGAAGTTCAAGATGGGCGTTTGGATGACGTCAGCGTGACGTCATTTTCGGGGGGGGGGGGGATATGCAAATAGGCCCGAAGTAACCCCAATATGATCAACTGGAAAGTCACGGAATATCCGTTCTCAATTGTCAGGTGGGTCGAAAACATGCGCAGTGGACGTAAAATTCGATTTGTTTGGAACCTGCTTACGTTGCCAAAATGTGTATGAATGCAATCATATGTAACCTCTATCTTCATATACAAACATGTATATTAAGCATATTCGCATAATTACTGCCAGTGTAGCACGTTGAAAACTCTTCCTCTGCACATTAACACATCCGGTACTGTGACATCTTCTATGTCCGTGCCCGAGCGACCAGGCTGAGAGCGGGTGAGATAATTGGGGAGTAAAACCGCTATGTGGTGGGATATCGGGACCCACCCATTGATTCCCATGACTCCTCACATGTGTATATATGGTCGGGAACACAAGCTAGTATACTAGTAATTAAAACTAATTCTTTGATGTAGTTTTTTTTGTTTTGTTTCAGTGGAGATAACTGACACAACGACGAATATGGAACAAAAACGAAAATGGACGATATTAGAGACTATAAAAATGTGGCAGCTCTCCGATATGATTGAGATGTTGAAGGAAGTAGGACTATGGTCGGAAGGAAATGGTATCGGTTATTGTCTCATATTTATTATGTCCTCTGTCCTTATCGTGGTTATCATCATGTTTGCTTCGGGCTAAAAAAAAAACACACCCAAGAACAGTACTCAGACGGACCGCTCTTTTCCAAAATTTACCGAGAAAAGTAGGGGTCATCATTTTGTTTCAAACTATGCCTGAATCTGAGGTTACGCGTCTTTTCCACAGTTGTCATATAAGGTTCTGAAATAAAACACTACACTGATAATGGCAGGACCAATCTGTCTTTTTCTTCTGATGGTAGCGGGGAGGCGCCCTCTAGCGGTGTCAGTAGTATATATGAGTAGTTGGTGTATTAAATCTCCCCACTTGCCTCAAATTGCCCCAAATCTCCTCAATTCTCCCCAACTCTCCCCAAATCTCCCCAGGACTCCCCAAATCTCCCCGGGACTCCTCAGATCTCCTCAACTTGCCCCGAAGTTAATCGAATCTCCCCAACAACCGGGACATAGGTGTGACAAACAAGGGGCAAAACGGGGCAAATGAACAGTTCAGCGTTGATATGAATTGACTCTCCCCAACTCTCCCCAAATCTCCCCAGGACTCCCCAAATCTCCCCGGGACTCCTCAGATCTCCTCAACTTGCCCCGAAGTTAATCGAATCTCCCCAACAACCGGGACATAGGTGTGACAAACAAGGGGCAAAACGGGGCAAATGAACAGTTCAGCGTTGATATGAATTGACTCTCCCCAACTCTCCCCAAATCTCCCCAAGACTCCCCAAATCTCCCCGGGACTCCTCAGATCTCCTCAACTTGCCCCGAAGTTAATCGAATCTCCCCAACAACCGGGACATAGGTGTGACAAACAAGGGGCAAAACGGGGCAAATGAACAGTTCAGCGTTGATATGAATTGAGAGGTGTGAAAAACAATGAGATCACTGAAGATAGGCAATAATTGGACTTTTTAAGGAGTATTATTGAGGTAATTGTGGTGTTTGAAGGAACAAATGACTTGATAATAAGAATAACTGGGGTGGACTCTAACATTTCTATTTGAATATTATTGAGGTAATAGGCGGTATAAAGAGTATATGGTTCGATAATAGGCCAAATTAAAATGGACTCGGTCATATCGACATATAACGCTGTGGTATATGTGATTCGAAGGACGGCTTCATTTGTACAAGTGGTTGTCGTAATAAGACTAAGGAAGGAATAAACATAATAAACATAATAAACAATATACCATGTTTAAATGACAAGACAAAGTCAAAATATTGGTTGACGATGTGAGATATATATTTATTGAAAAATCATATGAATTGAAATGTGTGTGATTCAAACTATAGCACGTTGTGAGGAAAGTCATTGTTCACGGATGAGCATGATCAATCGATTGTCATTATAAATTCGATCAGTTGTCTGTAACGATATGCAAGCTTTGATCAGCCTCATGAGATCCATCCCAGTCGGTAAACCCGTTAGGGTTGCACATGGAACACATTAAATACGATTGCTGATTTTGGTGGTCATCCAAACACTGTGTATAACTGTCCTCCATCGCCGTTAAAGCGGCTATGGCTTCTTCTATATCTATGATCATTCGCCTGACGAGGTCCATGAAAGCCTTCCATCTGTCTTTGGACACAGCAATGCCAATAGGTGAGGGCCGCATCTGTCCATAGGCGGTTCCGGAGGCTTAAATGAAAAAATATAATTTATTAATACGTGGGTTAAATGCAAGTATGATTTGGAGGATAATCGCCGTAGATATCAAATATTATAATACGTGGGTTAAGTGCAAATATGATTTGGAGGATAATCGCCGTAGATATCAAATATTACCAATATAGCTCTTAATATTTTAAAGGTAGTGGAAAATAGATTTGGATTGAAACTTGTCAACAGATGGCCTTTAATTAAATTATAAATATTTACCTTTGGACCATTTTCTGATATGCACAATTGTAGTATCCTTCCACGGTTTGGCAGCTATAAAGATGTTGCGTTCTTCATCTATGGTGTACTTTTCTTTTTCTTCAAAGCTGTCATTGAAAGTCATGGCTTTTCTCGGCGTACTCGGAAATCCCATTTGCTCTCTCATGGCGTTATTAAGTCCTCGTATTCTCTTCAAACTGTCAATGGTTAGATCAAGGAACAACTTTTTCCCTTTTTGTGATTTGAACGAAGTTCGAACTGTGGGCAAGACAGCACCATCTTTTTTCAAAACTTCGAAAAAATATTTACCAAAAGAATATTCCATGGTTAAAGATGATCGAAGATTGTCTGCGAAGATACACGAACACCGATGTGGCTGAAGACGATATGAAAACATCAACGATGTGCCGGAATATAAAGTCAAGCAGGGTATTTCTTGTTAATTGGGTGATTAACGCCTCGAACGAGCACTGCAAAGATTTTCAAATAGATTGTCGGGCGCGCGAGTCTTAGCCCGTCATACCCTTTGTGTACAATTATCACAATACGGCGTTGTAACAAAGCCCGCTAATTATACAGTTATGACCGTCCACAGACATCCGATCGCTGCTAATTACCTAACGCTCGGACTCGCCTGATAGCTTTGATCGCGTTAATTGTTTAACCTTCGACGTTGATGGTAAGTGTGATCGCTGTTGATTGATTAACGCTTTAAACAATTGATCGCTGATAATTATCTAAAGTTCTACAACACAGGTCAAATAGGTGGTTCCCTGCCGGGGTACCATGGTGGTTATGCGTCCCAGCGTGGGGGTGGATTAGGCAATATATTCGGTAGCTTGGCGAGAATGGCTCTCCCGCTACTGAAACAGGGTGTCAAAACATTTACACGGGCGTCAGTATTTCGCGTTAAATATAAACGAATCATGTTAGACAAAAAAGCCATGGAAACACATATTGGTTATATTGCATACGAGCATTGAGTTTAATATGGTAGTATAAAAGTTGTAAAAAATATTTCATTCTAACATTATTGTTTTCCCAAAACCAAATTTCCCTATTTGAAATATATAAAAACCAAATTAGATAACTTGGTAAAGCTAAATTGAAAACATGTACGAAACAGAAACTATATTCCAACTTTACTCTTTACCAAAACCTACCAAATACACAAAACACAAATCAGATACTACTAAAAACTGTATTCAAAAGATTTATGAAAACGGAAATTATATTCCATCAACACTGTTTACCAAAAACTATTTTTTCATATTTCAAACATACTAAAACCAAATTTGATTATTTCAAATTTACCAAAATTTATCGATACACGCTCCAGTTCTAAAGATCTAAATATGTTGTTGACACCCCATCGGCTTGAACCTTTCTTTTGGGGTAGAAATAGCTCAAGGCGGCAGTGTCGAGCTGGTATGTGACAATCGAGTTGTTCTTAACTCTAAACCCCTTATTGTTCCCAACCCCGCTAACTTTTGACTGCAACACATTTAAATACCTTTCTCGTGTGAGCTTATTTCTATATTTGTTTATCCCTTTCGAACTGTATTTATTATCCCCCCCTTCCCCAAAACAAAAATAGGTTTTTGAACAGAGAGCCACTATCCCATTCCCGCTGTATTCAACTTTAAACAGACCCGGTTTGCGTTTGTCAAAGCGTTGGTGTTCTGGAGTGTCCTCGCGCGGGAACCAGAGGTGTTTATTCGCGAAATATTCCGCTCTGAGGTAACTAAAATTCACCAAGTTATCGAATACACTCCAAGTCCCGCGTTCAAATCTTTCGGTGACAGGGTTACAGAAGCTCGTCGTGCCGGCGACGTTGACAAAACACAGAAACTGAAAGGGGAAACGATGAAATTGCTCGGCAACAGTGCCTATGGCAAAACGGTTACGAACAAAGAACGACATAGACGAGTTGTCGTTTGCAACGACAAAAAGGTGGACGACTTTGTAAATAAGTCCTATTTCAGAACTCTGAATACTGTAAATGACGACTGTTACGAGGTGCAACTCAGCAAATCATCTATAAAAATGGACCTCCCACTCCAAATCGGTTTCTTCGTCTATCAGTATGCGAAGTTACGTATGTTGGAGTTCTACTATGACTGCATAGACAAATATATAAGTAGAGACGATTATGAATATGCGGAAATGGATACAGATTCTGCATATATCGCCTTAAGTCACCCCGACCTCGACTCGTTAGTCAGACCAGAGCTCAGAGCGGAATATTTCGCGAATAAACACCTCTGGTTCCCGCGCGAGGACACTCCAGAACACCAACGCTTTGACAAACGCAAACCGGGTCTGTTTAAAGTTGAATACAGCGGGAATGGGATAGTGGCTCTCTGTTCAAAAACCTATTTTTGTTTTGGGGAAGGGGGGGATAATAAATACAGTTCGAAAGGGATAAACAAATATAGAAATAAGCTCACACGAGAAAGGTATTTAAATGTGTTGCAGTCAAAAGTTAGCGGGGTTGGGAACAATCAGGGGTTTAGAGTTAAGAACAACTCGATTGTCACATACCAGCTCGACACTGCCGCCTTGAGCTATTTCTACCCCAAAAGAAAGGTTCAAGCCGATGGGGTGTCAACAACATATTTAGATCTTTAGAACTGGAGCGTGTATCGATAAATTTTGGTAAATTTGAAATAATCAAATTTGGTTTTAGTATGTTTGAAATATGAAAAAATAGTTTTTGGTAAACAGTGTTGATGGAATATAATTTCCGTTTTCATAAATCTTTTGAATACAGTTTTTAGTAGTATCTGATTTGTGTTTTGTGTATTTGGTAGGTTTTGGTAAAGAGTAAAGTTGGAATATAGTTTCTGTTTCGTACATGTTTTGAATTTAGCTTTACCAAGTTATCTAATTTGGTTTTTATATATTCCAAATAGGGAAATTTGGTTTTGGGAAAACAATAATGTTAGAATGAAATATTTTTTACAACTTATACAACTTTTATACTACCATATTAAACTCAATGCTCGTATGCAATATAACCAATATGTGTTTCCATGGCTTTTTTGTCTAACATGATTCGTTTATATTTAACGCGAAATACTGACGCCCGTGTAAATGTTTTGACACCCTGTTTCAGTAGCGGGAGAGCCATTCTCGCCAAGCTACCGAATATATTGCCTAATCCACCCCCACGCTGGGACGCATAACCACCATGGTACCCCGGCAGGGAACCACCTATTTGACCTGTGTTGTAGAACTTTAGATAATTATCAGCGATCAATTGTTTAAAGCGTTAATCAATCAACAGCGATCACACTTACCATCAACGTCGAAGGTTAAACAATTAACGCGATCAAAGCTATCAGGCGAGTCCGAGCGTTAGGTAATTAGCAGCGATCGGATGTCTGTGGACGGTTATAACTGTATAATTAGCGGGCTTTGTTACAACGCCGTATTGTGATAATTGTACACAAAGGGTATGACGGGTTAAGACTCGCGCGCCCGACAATCTATTTGAAAATCTTTGCAGTGCTCGTTCGAGGCGTTAATCACCCAATTAACAAGAAATACCCTGCTTGACTTTATATTCCGGCACATCGTTGATGTTTTCATATCGTCTTCAGCCACATCGGTGTTCGTGTATCTTCGCAGACAATCTTCGATCATCTTTAACCATGGAATATTCTTTTGGTAAATATTTTTTCGAAGTTTTGAAAAAAGATGGTGCTGTCTTGCCCACAGTTCGAACTTCGTTCAAATCACAAGAAGGGAAAAAGTTGTTCCTTGATCTAACCATTGACAGTTTGAAGAGAATACGAGGACTTAATAACGCCATGAGAGAGCAAATGGGATTTCCGAGTACGCCGAGAAAAGCCATGACTTTCAATGACAGCTTTGAAGAAAAAGAAAAGTACACCATAGATGAAGAACGCAACATCTTTATAGCTGCCAAACCGTGGAAGGATACTACAATTGTGCATATCAGAAAATGGTCCAAAGGTAAATATTTATAATTTAATTAAAGGCCATCTGTTGACAAGTTTCAATCCAAATCTATTTTCCACTACCTTTAAAATATTAAGAGCTATATTGGTAATATTTGATATCTACGGCGATTATCCTCCAAATCATATTTGCATTTAACCCACGTATTATAATATTTGATATCTACGGCGATTATCCTCCAAATCATACTTGCATTTAACCCACGTATTAATAAATTATATTTTTTCATTTAAGCCTCCGGAACCGCCTATGGACAGATGCGGCCCTCACCTATTGGCATTGCTGTGTCCAAAGACAGATGGAAGGCTTTCATGGACCTCGTCAGGCGAATGATCATAGATATAGAAGAAGCCATAGCCGCTTTAACAGCGATGGAGGACAGTTATACACAGTGTTTGGATGACCACCAAAATCAGCAATCGTATTTAATGTGTTCCATGTGCAACCCTAACGGGTTTACCGACTGGGATGGATCTCATGAGGCTGATCAAAGCTTGCATATCGTTACAGACAACTGATCGAATTTATAATGACAATCGATTGATCATGCTCATCCGTGAACAATGACTTTCCTCACAACGTGCTATAGTTTGAATCACACACATTTCAATTCATATGATTTTTCAATAAATATATATCTCACATCGTCAACCAATATTTTGACTTTGTCTTGTCATTTAAACATGGTATATTGTTTATTATGTTTATTATGTTTATTCCTTCCTTAGTCTTATTACGACAACCACTTGTACAAATGAAGCCGTCCTTCGAATCACATATACCACAGCGTTATATGTCGATATGACCGAGTCCATTTTAATTTGGCCTATTATCGAACCATATACTCTTTATACCGCCTATTACCTCAATAATATTCAAATAGAAATGTTAGAGTCCACCCCAGTTATTCTTATTATCAAGTCATTTGTTCCTTCAAACACCACAATTACCTCAATAATACTCCTTAAAAAGTCCAATTATTGCCTATCTTCAGTGATCTCATTGTTTTTCACACCTCTCAATTCATATCAACGCTGAACTGTTCATTTGCCCCGTTTTGCCCCCCTTGTTTGTCACACCTATGTCCCGGTTGTTGGGGAGATTCAAATAACTTCGGGGCAAGTTGAGGAGATCAGAGGAGTCCAGGGGAGATTTGGGGAGTCCTGGGGAGATTTGGGGAGAGTTGGGGAGAATTGAGGAGATTTGGGGCAATTTGAGGCAAGTGGGGAGATTTAATACACCAACCCCTCATATATACTACTGGTGTCTGTCCTCGATCCCGCCCTTGTCGGATTATCTCCCCTGTCACAGATGAACCCCTCCTGACGAGATCCTCTTGGATTAAAGACAAAATCGATATGTTGACGCATGCAAATTACGCCATCTGTCGGAGAGATTCGCCTTCCTTGCCACAATACCATATCGTCAAATGGCAGTTGAATGTTATAGCTGCATCTGTCCTCGACTACGTCTTCTGTCGTAGTGAAACCTCCTTTGCTACATATGGAACCCTCAATCATCGAAATGGTCAAGAAGATATAAAGATTGAATGGCTTTTCACAGTTTATTGCCCCTCTCTCGTCAAGATAAATTTTTAGTGAAACTGAGCAAAAGATTTCAGAAAAGTTATTCATCGTAAACTTTTAATTCATTAATTCTCTGAAGAGCTCGAGGTTAATGTGCATGGACAACTTTCTGGCCAAGAACAGTTCTTTATTCTTTTTAACTGTTCCTTAAAAGGCAATGTGAATATGCTTACATCCATAAAAAACTGTAATGTATCGAAGCTCTACTGAAGCTTCACATATAATAAGGACAGAGCTTGGTTAAAAGGGTGGCGGACTGGCTCCCTTCAGGTTATGCGCATGCTGTTAGGCCATTCAATATGAAACTTTGTTTCTCAAAATCCGCCACTTGCTTCGAAAAGTAACCGCATATATTAGTTCTATTAGTGAAAATCCAGCCAAAATGACGACTGTATCGTAAATTGCTAAGGGCATTTCACGTTTCACTTAAGAGCAGAAGTTTCTACGTATGATCGTGCCATGCGTTCGGATGATGGACGACTGAAACAAGAACATCAACAACAATAGTATTTTGTTCATTCTGTTAGAACTTCAAAGAACATCTACTTACAGTTTCAAACAACCTGTTTTGTACTTCAAATCTATTTGGAGCTGATATCACTTATTGATATCTTTACTGGAGTGTAATGAGTTATTTTGTTGAGATTGTTCAACAGGAATCATCCACATCGTCGTTACGGTACTAAGAAAATCTATATTTTATAAAATATTTTCTCACAGTTTAATACATCACGTTGACATAAAAATACATTATATATATAAATTTGCAACATACGCCGATTTACATACCCGTCCGTACTATATTTATATCTATAAAGATAGGTGAAGCAAGCACCCTGTTGAAGAATTCGCCATTAATCCCTGTATCGCAATACATTCTCCAGGATCTGGCTGGTTCCCAGCGAATGAGACGGTATCGAGCGTTCGCGGACTCTTGCAATCTGCTCCGATAAACCCCGAATGCAGGAGAATTTTATCGCCTGCCATTCTTCACGCCCGTAGAGTTCTCGCCATTCTCCACGTTCAATCATCCATTTATTATTGGTTGTCCGCAGACACCCGAATTCACAGTGATTCCTGGCGAAACTGGGTATATGGATTCAGCATGGTTCTTTCGTCACTTGTCTTTATATACAGAGACATGGGGCGGGATATGTAGATCGGGGTATGTTGCTAATTTATAGATATACTGTATTGTTATGCTATCCACTGTCATCGTCATGTATGAAAAGGTGGGAAATAATTTTATTCTTTAAATATATTTTTAACAACAACATCGACGAAGACAACCCACTGCTGATCAAGTCACGGTGGAAACTTCACATCACGAAATTAGCACATGGTCAGGCAGGGGAGGTAATTTATTTTTTTATATTTTTCAAATCATCCAGAATAGGTTTATCGCCCCCGTGTGTAAAATATTTTTTTGATTCCACTGAGAACAGGATATTTTGTTCTAGGAATAAATTGAACCAAGTGTATTGTGAATACTTCCATCAAATAAAAGATATGAAAGTTATTTCTTTTATTTCATGATCATCTGTTATTTGGACCTGGAGTATAAATACATTAATACAAATTCTCCATACAATTTTATTCAAATTATGTTTAACCCCTTGCTGGATTAGATCAATCTAGTGTTATGGGGTCTTCAAATGCTCAAAAATAAAAGTAGCTGCTTTGATATTCAGCTGTTTTCCATGCACAAGAATATCAAATGATAATCTATTCCATAGAGATGTAGATTATCCATACGCGTATACGAAAAATTCAGTGATAAACAAAAAAAATGAAATAAAAAATAAAATAAAAATTCTCATGCCTCATGTCTTCTGCTTGAGAATAAAACTTTCATACTTGAATGTCCTTACCTGAACGCCGAATAGCTATGGTTATTCTTGTGTATTTTGAATATTACCCCGGCTAGTATTATATATGTAGTTCTCCTTGTTTTTTTTGTTTTTTTTCTGTTGTAAAATGGTAGAAATTTCTGTCAAATTGCCATTTGTGTTACATTCAAGTCTTAATCTTGTGTGGTCCATTAATGTGAGAGATTATGACAGAGCTGACTGTACTTATTAAAGGTCCCTCGGGGACAAAAACTGTCACTTTTCTTTCACTTTGCTTTCTAATTCACCATTAGACCTTCCATCTTGTAAAATATTGTGTCATTTTAAATCGGAAAAGGATTGTACCAGAAGTTATAGACATAGATATAAGAATCAAATGGTGAAATTGTTGTACTATAGTTTTACCAAAAGAACTTTATTTTTTATCGAAAATTATTCAGCTGGAACTTCAGAAATTCGGCTTGCAATTTCAATACATTGAAAATCAACCAATCATAAGCCCCGAATTTCAATGTATTAAAATTTAATTGCAATCTATTGAAAATCGACCAAAGCAAAGCGTGTATATATCAATGCATTGAAAATCAACAACTGGCATGGCTTGTTACCGAGCTAGGTGCACCTGTTCTGACCCCGATTTTCGTCATAGGAGAGTTTAGTATTTAGGTGTCACCCTGCTCTTCCTATAGCATATGTAAAGATCTCAACCGAACTAAGAATTTTGCATTGACTTGATGGGCCTCGAAATTCGTATGGGAGACAGCCCTCAAACTACAATTTCAAGCATCAAACAAGCTCGAATGGGTGGTTCGGTGGGCACGGGTTCCTGTTGCTTCAATGCATTTTGCTGAGAAGCAACAGGAACTTGATAATGTGATGTCTATCACTTGTCTTTATTGCACCATGTAAGCGTCCTGTCTATGTCTTGTGTGCTGCCCTCAGTTTTTTAGGGTGGATGGAGGGTGTCTGGTTCCATGCTGCGTCAAAGATTTTTTCTTTGAAGTAGCAGGAACGCAACTTGACTGGTTGATGCTTAGTTGGTTCGTCGCGATATAGCTGAAATATTGTTGAAAGCGACGTTAAATTATATTCACTTACTCACTCACTCTTCAAATAGATGCCGCAGCTCTGAGTGGTGACCTGTATATATTCGTTCAAATACAGCCTAAACCATGGAGGCGCTAAACGGACCCACTTCAATGCGATTTTTCCTTTTTTATTTTCATTCCCACAACAGTTGTAAAAGATTTCGCCAGGCACCAAATAATTTAAAATCTAGCATGCTTTAGTTATTGCAAACACTTCGACGATAGCTGACCCTTATTTTTGACCCTGATATAGAGTTCACCCAGTTAAACAAGAGTTAAAGTTAAGTCGCGTTGACTTGCATAGCCATTTTTACACCAGTAATATGGTGACTGTCTCTGTGAGATTGTGAGCTCCCCGACAGCTATAAATTAAGCGTGATAAAGAAGGAAAAACATTATCAGTTGTTGCAATATTTGTAATCCGGTGTTATATAGAAGGTCCGGGGCTTCAGAATGGGGTCGCCCGATTACTGTCGCAGTTCCTCGCTGACCAAGCTAACGAAGAGCAGAATGGCTAATCTCCAAGAACCTCGTTTCATTGGTTGATTTTCAATACATTGAAATTGCATTATCAATACATTGAAATTACATTTTCAATACATTGAAATTCGAGGCTTACGATTGGTTGATTTCCAATGTATTGATATTGCATTTTCAATATTAATTATAATTTCAATACATTGGTATTTATTCAACGCAACGAATTGTGGCAGGGATGGCCTACCATAGTCCTATGCATTCGTATAACACCTACTGTCTGATATACCCCAATAGTTTAGTAGGTCAAAAACTCTAACAATGGGAGAATGGCTTTATGCCATTCACATAAATTTTTTCACAGGATTTTTCTGATAGTTCAAGGTCATTTGAATGATAGGAATGCATGTACTGACCTGTTCATTCATCCGGGGAATTGTTTACATCCGGGTCATCCGTTGTTGTGGGTTCGGCGCAAGTTTGTGACGTCACTTCCGGTTTCACTAAAACTACCTCCGAACACAGAGGAGTTCCAATTTTCCCTTAGACATAGGGTCTGGATTTTCAACATCCCCGGCCCGGCCCGGCCCGGCCCGGCCCGCCCCGGCCGGAGCGCGCGCGGGTTATCCGGAAGTGCGCGGGTGAATTTCGGGTCAAAAGGTCAAAGGTCACACCCCGGTCAAAAGGTTAAAGGTCCCCTTCCGCTATGTTCGACCCTCTTCGAGACAATAGATAGCCTTTATCCGCCCTTCCGAAGCATCCATGTATAGAGAAGGGTCTCCGACAATATTACCATCTATTTATTCATGTTAAATGGCCAGTGGGGAACCTCCAGTTTTCCCCAGAACCGTATTGGCACGAAAAAATACATGAAACCATGGAACTTATAGTAATAAACTTAATCTATAGGTGCTGGACAAGTATCCACTTCCCGTCTTCCTGGTCTTTATCCTTAACCGCTGACATGAGCTTTAACTTTTAACCTTTAAAATCCGCATGTAAACAGACCCATAGCGGTGCCGCCAGCGAGGATGTACTGTGATGGAAGGGATAATAAAAGGATTGACCTGTAATCTTTGTTGTTGTTGTTGCTCTCTTTTTGGACTAACCAATCAGAATAGTACGTATCACGGACTACACCCGTAGAGCTACGTATAGGTGCGCATGTGTGACATGGTCTATAAAACACGTCCCTCTGGATCCCACACCCCCATTCCTGCGGTTGCACAGTCATGACGGAGACCCATCCCTATGCGACTCGCATTTTACAGCATGCGACCGTGGTTAATTCACTCAAGGATTACCGAGCAGTGATTCGGTCCATATTTGCAGATGGTGACGACAACGAGGGGCGACGCCAGATCCTGAAAGAGTTCACAGAAGCGGTCCTCGACAGTGCACTCGATGGAGAGGCGTGCTATCACTCACCACTACTGGACTATGACAGCCATCCTTGATGCCCGGACTATGGACCACGAATGTTCACGCCGGAACCAGCTACGGCTCGTTGGCCTAGTAATGGTCTTTGCCCTATTGACCCTGACGCTGTGGCAATGACAACGACAGAAAAGAACGGCTCTTCAGAGCCTCCACAGATGCGCTTATGTGCAACCGATATATACGAGGGTCAGTCACAGTGTGTGTCATTCACCGTTCGTCATTGGGTCAACCATGTCACCGAGGGACCTGACCATAAGTACGAGACACTCAGAGTGTGTGTCATTCACCGTTCGTCGTTGGGTCAACCATGTCACCAGTCCTACAAGCCATCCTTCCCCTTACACCCCTGGTGGGGTTACACGTCTATGAAGATAAAGTCACCATCGTTGAAGACCGTGGAGATGTTTGCTGGTCGCGCGCTGAGACCGTATCGCTACACCGTGACGGCTGGACCAAATTTAAGCGGGTGTTGAGCGGTGAGCTCGACGGAAACCTCATCTACATAGACAATGCCATCTATGTACACCGTGGACCCTTCTTCCCACGCCTGGGCCGTTTCCAAGACCCTACGCGAAGCTTCACCCTAGACCCCGATCTGTGGACAGCCTTCGAGAAAGTGGTGCCTATTGTGGATCAGCTGTTTACACCGGACGAGCGGTCAGCTGGGCTCGTGCCCTGAGTGAAGCGGCGGCAGAACCCAATGAACAAATTACCAAACCTAGCAATGAAGCGGAGGCAGACGACGATACCATTGATTATCCGGCTAGACTGTCAGCCCAGTGACATGACCACCCGATCCTTTGATCTCACGTCATAATTCTCCCTATAAATACGAGAGACAGTCAAATCTTGTACCATTCACGTTCTGATCATGACGGAGCATATACTACGAGCGTTTCTCAGCTTGATCCCCGAGGTCTTCCTCCACGTCTATGCGTATAAGCTCGATATCATGGAGGAGGTAGGAGACATCTGTGATGCAGACCCTACACAACCGTGCTCGGCTCATATTCGTCTGTCCACGGAGGGCTGGACCAAATTCAAACGGGTGTTGTCTGGTGAACTGGACGATGTGTACATCCGACGCGGCCCCTTCTTTGCTCAATTGGCTAGGCTAGATGGGGGTACAGTGCATTTTACCCTTCACCCTGTTCTATGGTCTGCATTGGATGATGCCGTGGCAGATGTGGATCAAGTGCTTACGGAAGAAGAGCGGTCATCAGACGAGTTGGATTGATTATTTACCATGGACAATATGCTGGTAAAAGCCGAAGAAGAAAATCAGAAAGAAACTCCGGCCCAAGATATACCGTTATAAATAAACGAGAGAGCCAGGGTCCATCATCATTTGTCACCATGAAGAGCTGGGAAAAGGTGTTGGATAACTTATACTAAACTCCCGACAGTCCGGCGGCCTATAGTGCATTGTCGGCTCTCAATCGAGCGGCCAAACCCCAGGGGATACAACGTGCCCAAGTCCGAGATTGGTTAAAAAAACAAGACACCTATACCTTACATCGGTCTGTCCGTCGCCATTTTCTACGAAACCGGGGCATCGTGGGAGGAATAGATGCCCAGTGGCAAGCGGATTTGGTCGATATGAGCGCCTTTGCCAAACACAACGATGGGAATCGGTATATCTTGACGTGCATCGATATCCTGTCGAAGTATGCGTGGGTGGTACCCATCCGGACGAAAACGGGGGCGAATCTCATAGCGGCGTTCAAGGACATCTTCAAGAGCCCCCATTACCGTCACCCAACGCAATGAAGCCCAAGTCCGGCGTGTCTTGTACCCCAGGCAATTGCAGCGAACGCCAAAGAAGGTGTTCAAGATCGGGGACCCTGTACGGATCAGTAAAGTCAAAGGTCAATTTGAGAAAAGTTACTTGCCCAAATGGAGCGATGAGCACTTCCTGATCAAACGCCGCCTACCCCGACAGCAGCGAGTCTATGAACTGGAAGATCTTCAAGGGGAACCGTCAAGGGGGACGTTTTACGACACGGAATTACAGCCTGTCGTAAAAACAAAGCAAGACTACTACATGGTGGAGCAGATTTTGAAAACCGAGCGACGCCGTGGCAAACTGTTTCATTTCGTGAAATGGCAAGGCTGGCCCAGTTCCTTCAATTCCTGGGTCGCGGCCAACCACGTGAAACGACTATAAAGCCAGACACCACTCCCATCGTCCTTCATTCCATGAACACGGCGCTATGGACCAACAGCAGCTGCCTCTGAACACAGCGTCTCCCAAACGCGCAAAGCGCAAGTGGCCTTTGTGGTCATAGTGCTAATCCTGCTGAGTGTGTTGTACGGAGGAGTGTTTTACGACGTAGCCTATCTCAGCACTCTACTTAACCAACTTAGAACTCCAGCTGTGCGTGGCAGTCAAACCAGTCTACAGACCTTCTCTACACCAGTCACCCCCGTGATCGAAATGAGCCCAGTCATTACCACTACACCACGTGTACAAGCCACATCAAGCTCCACACCAAGTATACAGTCAACATCTACATCAAGTACACCCAGTACGTCTCGAAACCCACCGGATTTCATCACTCACAGCGAAACCCCATCGACATCGGCCACCGACGTTGTACCCACCACCACCCCAGTTCACTCCTACCAAATTTACAAGAGCTGGTTACCACGACAGCGCATACAGCTCGAACCATGGACCCTCGGTGGCAGCATCCCTTCACTTGCGTCATCGCAGGACCGACGGGCTCCGGCAAAACGCACTTCGTCAGGAAGCTCCTTCAACACGGCGACAGCATGATCACCCCACCCATTGCCCAAGTCGTGTGGTGTTACGGAGAATGGCAGGCAGCGTATGCAGCAATGCCCCATATCACGTTCGTGGAACGCCTACCTAACCTGGCCGATTTGGAACCCGACACCTTGGTGGTTCTGGATGATCTCATGGTGGAGACGGATGCGCGGGTCACCCAACTCTTTACCAAAGGTAGCCATCATCGACCGCTCAGCATCATCTACATTGTGCAGAATCTGTTCAGAAAAAACAAAGAACATCGGAACATCAGCTTAAATGCCCACTATCCGACAAGCCCGTTCTCCCCACTTTGCATAATGAAAGTACCTTACGAGTGCGATGCACGTAGCTATATGGACTATCATGCCCAACAGGCCGGGGGTGGCTTTCCGGTCTTTAGCGGTGCACGCATGCAACGAGGACATGGGCTGAGGAACATACTCGGCAGCATCGTCAAAACGTTCTTACCCTTGATGACGCGTGGAGTAAAAGCTATCGGCAAACAAGCGGTACGCAGCGGACTGCAAGTCGCCGGTGATATCTTGCGGGGTACGGCACCCAAAGAAGCACTGAAACGGCGGGCCAAAGAAGCAGGAGGCGTCATGGTCGCCAAAGCACAACGCACCGTAGAGAATAGACCTGCACCACCGAGACCACGCACCAGTCGACGACCGACCCAGCGACGACGCACATCGAAGACCCAGGATATCTTTTCTTAACCATGTCCTTAATCCACGCGGAGCCTTGTCCCTCCACCAACAGTGAATTTGATTTGTGGACCGTCCCGCCCACACAGACCAGTGCCGAACAAGGATTATGGGTGGAGCATCTCCCGCTCTCCAGCATCAACGAAGCAGGGCCCATCGAGTTCACCATCAGTAATGCGGATACGGCCTATGTGGATTTAGCTCATACGTACTTGTATGTGAAAGCCAAGGTCGTCAATGGGGATGGCTCCAGAATCGTCGACAATGCCACGGTGGACCCGACGAATCTCTGGCTGCACTCTATGTTTCAACAGGTGGATATATTTATCAGCGACAAACTCATCAGTGACTCCACCAACACGTACCCCTATCGAGCCTACATCGAGACGCTGTTGTCGTATGGACGAGAGGTTAAAAAATCTCAGCTGACAGCCACTTTATTCTACCAGGACACAGCCCAGCACATGAGCACGGTGGACAATGCGGGATATAACAAACGGAAGGCTTTCACCGCGAACGGTGCCTCGGTGTATCTCATGGGTCGACTGCACGCAGACATTTTCAAGCAAGACCGGTACCTCTTGAACAAGATCCCCATCAAAATCCGACTGATGCGGGCGCCTCCGACCTTCGCCTTGATGGCCACTGACGTAGACGGGCATGTAGCCGACTATAAGATTGTCATCCAAGACGCAGTCCTGTATGTCCGAAAAGTGAAACCGAATCCAGCCGTTCAATTGGGACACCTCAAAGCCTTGGAAACAAAACCAGCCCAGTGCCCTATCCGACGTGTGCAAACCAAAGTGTTCTCTGTGCCTGCTGGAAATATGAGCGCCAACAAAGAAAACCTGTTCCTGGGGGAACTACCCAAGCGATTGATCCTGGCCTGTGTGGAAAATACCAGATTCAGCGGAGCCTACCCAGAGAACCTGTTTGACTTTAAACATTTCGGCATCAATTTTGTGGCCCTGCATGTGGACGGACAACAGGTCCCAGCTACGGCTTTAACACCGAAATTTGGGCTCGGGAATTTCATTCGAGCCTATCAGAGCCTGTTTACAGCCACCGGTCAAATCGACCAGGATGAAGGGAATATGATCAGTCGGGAGGACTACTCGAACGGATACACGTTGTTCTGTTTCGATCTGATCCCCACCTTAGAGAACGACCATCAGCTGGCCCTCGCCAAGCAAGGCAATTTACGGTTGGAAATTCACTTTGCACGAGCCCTGCGGACCACCGTCAATGTGATCTGCTACGCCGAGTTTGACAACATCATTCAAGTGGACAAGGCGCGCAACGTCCTGTGTGACTTTGCCACCTAACATGGATACAGACCAGATAACCACCGTGCTGGAGAATGACCCAGGGGCACGTATGGTCTTTCAAGGGGTGTTCGCCCGAGATGTGTTCCCATTAGACCGTGTGTATCCTGCTGCTTACGTTCTCAACACGGACTCGATGGATCGGCCCGGTGAACATTGGGTGGCCGTGTACTTGACAGAACAGCAGGGCGAATACTTTGACCCGTACGGCCTGCCACCCATCCATCCCGATTTAACAGACTTCATGGATCAAGGCACAGAGACGTGGTGTTGGAACAGTCAAACGTTGCAAAGCCTGACCAGTAGCGTGTGCGGACAATATTGCTTGTTTTACCTGTACCATCGATGTCGGGGACATTCCATGCAGACGATCGTCCACATGTTTGACGAGTACCCCAAGGCCGAGGACCGAGATGTACTCGTATATGACTGGGCCGCCCATCATTTCAATGTACAAGCCCCGTTCTGGGCTTAAGTTCTTTCAATGCACAAGCCCCCTGTTCTGGGCTTCAGTTTTTTCAACGTACAAGCCCCCTGTTCTGGGCTTCAGTTCTTTCAATGTACAAGCCCCCTGTTCTGGGCTTCAGTTTTCACGTGGTTGTTCTCACGTTGTTGTTGTTCACTGAATAAAAAAATGAGATCTCACCAAAAAAAACCCTGTCTTGTGTGTTTTCTATATGAGCATAATGCATGAAGGCTATAACAGACATGTGGGGATTCGGTCAATGAATGGACTGAGAAAAGTAGCCAATCAGTGGCCTAGGATGGGGCCAAATGTAACCCATCAATGTCCAGAAAACAATGCAAGAGCACTGCAGTAAAATAGAGAGCCAATGAAATCAGCCCAAGTACATGTTTTGGTCTAGGTTACGAGCGGGCATTCCAACATTTGACGAGGAGTTACAAGTTACAAGAGCCACAGGTGGAGGTGTATACCAGGAAGACGGCGTGCGGAGTGGACACCTATAGATTAAGTTTATTACTATATTCACCCGCGCACTTCCGGTGATGCCGCGCAGGCGTGCAGCCGGACAACCCGCGCGCGCGCTGCGGCCGGGCCGGGCCGGGAAAAACCCAGACCCTATGTCTAAGGGAAAATTGGAACTCCTCTGTGTTCGGAGGTAGTTTTAGTGAAACCGGAAGTGACGTCACACACTTGCGCAGAATCCACCACAATGGATGACCCAGATGTAAACAATTCCTCGGATGAATGAACAGGTCAGTACATGCATTCCTATCATTCAAATGACCTTGAACTATCACGTGACCTCACCGTGGGGGGAAAAACCCAGAACCAAGTGAGTACATGCATCCCATACCCAGGTCACGCCCGATTCACGCAGACCGGAAGGGACGTCATACACCTGCGCACAACCGTGATGGAAAACCCCCAGAACCAAGTCAGTACATGCATTCCATACAGTCAGACGAGGTCAAAATACTCGCTTCTGATTGGCTGTCAAAGGTCACGATATGCAGGTCAAAGGTCAATGGTACTGAATATGCGCACTCTATAATGGAGGTCAAAGGTCAATGGGAGTCAATATACGCCCTTGATAAGGGTTTTCCCCTAGTTTAGGGGTAAAGTCCGTGTTCCGTTTTTTATATTTTCAGGGAAAATCCTGATTTTACATGCACCCACCCATGCACCCAGGCCCCGATAAGCCCGGGGACCGATATGACCCCTTTTGGATAGGGTTGATAGGTGTTTTCCCCTAGTTTAGGGATAAAGTCCGTGTTCCGCTTTTTATATTTTCGGGACAAATCCTAATTTTACATACACCCACTCCCCCCACTCTCTCAGCAGACCCCGATAAGCCCGGGGACCGATATTAGCCCTTTGGGATAGGGTTGATAGGTGTTTTTCCCTAGTTTAGGGATAAAGTCCGTGTTCCGCTTTTTATATTTTCGGGACAAATCCTAAATTTACATACACCCACTCCCCCACCCTACCTCTCTCAGCAGGCCCCGATAAGCCAGGGACCGATATTAGCCATTTGGGATGGGGTTGATAAGAGTTTTCCCCGATCTTAGGGGTAAAATCCGTGTTCCGCTTTTCATATTTTCGGGACAAATCCTAATTTTACATACACCCACTCCCCCACCCTACCTCTCTCAGCAGGCCCCGATAAGCCAGGGACCGATATTAGCCCTTTGGGATAAGGCTGATAGGAGTTTTTCCCTATTTTAGGTTTAAAGTCCGTGTTCCGCTTTTTATATTTTCGGGACAAATCCTAATTTTACATGCACCCACCCATGACTGGATCGCCCTTGAGGAGCGCTTCACTTTGATACCTCACTCGACCCAATTAGTCCACTAGGGGCCCCACTCGCCCCTGAAGATTGCCGAACATTCTCATGAAAACCCACGTATTTGGGACTACTTTCTGTCCGCGGAGGCAGACCGCATCACCGCCAAATCGCATCACAGCGGAGGAATCCCCTAACATGTCTAAACATGATCCAAGGTCAGATGATGGACGGGATAAGAGGATACAGGTCAGTACATGCTAAAGTGCACTCATTGACCTTTGACCAACCTTGCACCCCTCCCGATTAAAAGTGGTTTGGCCGAGGTCAGAGGTCAACTAGAGTCTATATCCTCGCTGTATACTACTCCTGTATGCAAATTAGTTTAACCACTAACAAGGCCGCTGCACAATATCCTTGGTATGGTAGCAATTCAAGGATTTTGAAAAGTATATACATGTACATACTGTTCAGTGAAACTGAAAACAGTGACTGATGTGTCGATCGCCAGCTTTCAAGCAACTGAATGAACAATGACTGATGTGTCGATCGTCAGCTTTTAAGCGACTGAGTGGTAGTTTCCATGTCTCTCTAAGAGAATTTACGTCTGAACGGAAATCAACGAAGCAATAATTCATTTCACCGAATATCGCCGGATGCTGACAAATGTGGCAGACCATTTGCGTACACTTCGCCATCCATAAGATGGCTTGCGAATCGTGTGTCTCCATTATCGCGGAGCTATATCCGGTACTTTACCGTATTCTGTTCGGCCTTCATCCGGCGGAGAATAGACTCGAGAAATCTGATAAATTACAGGTTTTCATACTACAGATATTGCCTGGGCTTACAAAATATATAGGTATGAATAACTTTCCTATCATCCAAGAGGTGTGGTAGATCTGTAATTTTGAACAAGTAGGACATCACATGACTCGAAAATGGCGGGTTACGTTGGGGTTACGTCGGTAGACTTTAGCTGATTGGCTGAGGAAGTCACGTGTTATTGATTTCTGGAAATTCCCTCTTGCAGTTGCCGAAAGTAGGCTGAAAATGGATACACACGATCCCAGGGTCAGTCTTATGGCCAGATGGTTACAGGTTGGTGGCAGACTTCACACTCTCGTAGCGCATGCGTATTTAAAAAATTCACAAGAAGAAGAACAACCTCGCCACCAAAGGTCGCTTTACGCTGGAAAATGGCCGCTTCACGAACCCCAATCTCCTGGCTTCGATTGCATATACCTTTCGTCTAAACGACTGCAGGAATGATTTCTGCCCCACCGTAGTAAAAATGTAGAACGGAAGGAACATTTCGTATGATTCGATGATATTCCATTGGTTTGGCGTTTTGATTGGCATGGATCATCAGCGCGTGATGGATAATGCATGAATGAAAGAACATACCGGTTCTATTTTCAGGTTGTAGGCTCGATACCTACCCCTCCCATCCCCGTCATTTTGTCAATGAAAAGTCCGCCATTGTGTTGCTAAGCCGCGTCACAGCTCTGTAAATTTTGTAAAACTGCTCTATCCAAAAATAGTTCGTTTGCGTTTGTCTTGATATAGTACCGCACAGATGTTATTCATGACTTAATTGGAATATATAATGGCATGGTTGACAATGCTGCATAGTTAGAAACTAAATTATGTGACATTTTTCGCGTAATACACCGCGCGCATAAAAATGTAACAGCTCATTACATTTTCGTTCACGTGCACTCTTCCGGTTCCATTGGAACATATTCTATTCCTAATGAAACGTCAGTCATGAGTCATTTTCTTCGCCAGCGTCATAACGTCGTGACGTCAGAATAGAAAATGTTTTGCAAGAATGTCTCATGAGTACGTCATCTGCCAGACGCGCTCATAATGCACATGACGTCGGCAATCTCCAAACCAGAGCTATCCGGTCCTGTCCGGCCAATTTTCCAGCGGAGAGCGATCCCTGGTGGCGAGGTTGATGACGTCGTTATGTTCTGAAGAAGATAAAAAGAAGAAGAAGAAGAAGAAGAAGAACAACAACAACAACAACAACAAGAAGAAGAAGAAGAAGAAGAAGAAGAAGAAGAAGAAGAAGAAGAACAACAACAACAACAACAACAACAACAACAACAACAACAACAACAACAACAACAACAACAACAACAACAACAACGCGAGCCACTCGTAGACCTGCGTGTCGCAGGTAAAAATCTCTATCACAATTTGACGTGACACCCAATGCTCAAAAAGAGTTGTTCGATCATAATAATATGAAGTCAGACCTTTTCAGTAGTGTGGGTGTACGAATCACACAGGGGTGATTAGCCATATTGTAACTCATATATAGTATGATTGACTAATAGTTAATCAATTACGGTAGATAGCAAAACGAAAGTTCAACTTCGGTGGATGCAAGATATTGTCTGAGTGCAGCACACCTTCTGTGTGAAGTTAGAGATCATTTGAAGTGAGGATTACAGAATATTTTGTATGAATGCAATGAAGTCTCTATAGAGGGAAATCTATTTGGTCATGTCTTAGAAGATTGTTTGACACCGCGGTTGATTTGTTGGATGACTAGCTTTTTAGATGAGGAAATAGATAAATAGGTCTATTGTAGAGGATGATTGTATGTTTCATATGTACTGTTCAAGCAGGTTTATTATGCGGTTTACGTTTCGTTTATAAGTATGTGATTCTTAGATTGAAATTTGTTATTCGCTGTACTATATAACTTAAATGTTGTGGATGATTGTATGTTTGTTGTTGGAGTCAGTTCTTTAGATTGAGATTGATGTTGTTCGTCACTATATAGCTGAAAAATTGCTGAACGCGAAATCAAATTTAACTCTCTCTCTCTCTCTCTCTCTCCCCCTTTAGACGGTGAGAAAATACTCTGGTTCTAACACAGGAGGAGAAGAAGAGTGGTCAATGATCCCATAAAATCACGTGATGAATTGTGTAGTCATTCATCTGCACGACAGGTGATCACTGTCCAGAAATCTAACATCCCTTATGTAACACGAAACCAATTAAATTGTCATTGTCAACGCAAAATAAATGTGCCGCAGAAGTCCTGTATGTATCCCGATACACCAAATTAAAGCCTACTCTTCCGACTGTACCAACCGATGGACCTCGCGCTGGCAGTTAAGTTGATGTCATGTTACACGAGGGAGGTGACAGGCTGATTGAATTGAACGAAGATCCCACCTGCCATTTAGTTGTCATGGATGTTGGGGGCCTGCATTGCATCAAGAGACAGAAGTGGGATTTTAGTGCCATAGATGTAGGGGCCTACGTCATCAGGTTTCAGGACAATAGGCGGGATGGTGACTAAATACGATTAGGATTCTTGTAATATTAGTATGAGGATACCACACCACGTAACTATGGCATCTTCGATCACCAAGCCAATTTCTGCTCTCATGCTCTGGACTTACCTTGGTCGGACGGGATGCCATTATTGTTCGAACGCAGCCTGTATAACCTCATGAATATGCATGACGTATTATCTATTATCTTTCCCAAACGTGCTCGGAGACGGGGTCAGCGATAGGCTGTCATTGATATTACATCAGCCTACAGAGGAGGCGTGTGCTGTGTTTGATAGGTTCGTAAGACGAAATTGACATTTCTGATTTTGAAGAACAATGGCAGCCCGTCCGACCAATGCAAGTTTGAAGTTTGAACGTAGAAATTGGTTTGGTGTAACGAAGATGAATATCTCGGGTGGCGTGTGTGCGGCTTATCGTGCTGAACGTCTTGCAATTTGTATTGACTTTTAATAGGAAGTAAGTTTACGTGGTGCCTGATTTCATCAAAAATTCCAAAATTTCCTGACCGTATTTAGTCACCGTCCAATCTGTTGCCCACTCTTCGGCACCTCCACAACCGTTGACTGAAAATCATTTTCACTGTCTGGACGGAGTGGGATTAGGAGGGTTGTATTGCATGAAAGTATACCCCTCTATACGGGGACGATGTGAAATCGTTAATGTTATCTACTCCAACTCAAGCAATCAGAATACTGGAAACTAACAGGAAGCATAATAATGCATGCAACATGGCGTCCGAGAAAATTCTCAAATATCAATCTAGATATTATACGATTCGATTACGGTAAAATAAAACCATACGCCTTGTCATAATGTATTCGTCACACTGTGATACTGCACAATTGTTGCTATCGTCAAGTATTGAATCGAGCGAGTTCAGAGAAACACGAACAATAATATTGTGAGAAATTCCGAAGAACTTCTGTTCATTGCACTTCTTAAATTACGTGAGCGTGTGCCTTTTCACAACTTCAACCCAAAGACGAAATCTTGACCATCTTGCATAGCATCAGCTCTAGCCATGATTAGTCTGACAAAGCCGTACCATGGCAGAATATGGGTTTGGCACAGCTTTAAGACCAGTGGTAATTTTTAGGAGTACTGAATCACGTTCATTATACCTTACGACATCTCCGAATACTCATTTTTGAGCAATTAGAAACCAGTCAATCTATCATTTATTTCGTCCCTGTTTAACTCAGTTGTAAGTATCCGTGTATGTTTTGACTGAAGAGACACCCACGTGACATTCCCTCGATTAAATCAAAGATCTCGTTCCACAGCCTATAATCGCATTTTGAACTCTGTGAACACGATTTTCTTACGCCGAAGAGCCTTTGTTTAAGCCAAAATTGCGACTACTGCAACGCTTAAGTGTAGTTTAGTTTTCGTTGGACCATTGAACTGATTTATATTTCCTGAACTAATATGATATTAAACACTTTATCGTGCGTGCAACACGTCACTATAGCCACGCCCATTTTGAAAATCTAACCAGTGCACGTTTCCGTTCGCAGCTATACGTCGCTCGTTTTTCTGAATGACGGTTTAAAACTAAACGTCGAAAAAAAAATTCACTATTCATGAACTCCATTCTAACAGGCAAAATGATTATTATCCCCTCGATTCAGACGCGGAATGGCAAAATTTCTGCAAACTTATCCCATGTTGTTTGCAGAACATTCTGGCGCGTGCTGTCCGTCCACGAGATGCAGCTGCGTGGAACTGGGCGGAAACTGAGCCGATCGTCGCTCAGCGTGTAGCACTGTGTCACATAAATGGGACATCACCTGTTTTACACCTGAATGAAAAAGATCACAGCAAACAAATGAAGATCACCGTATGTTTCGAGGTCTGTGACGTGGAACAAGTTAGAAATCGTTACAACTGTGTGCACGGTTTCGAGGCAATTGCGCACGTCTTCGATTCTTTGTAATAGCCCTCATGCATCCAGTGGAGCAACAATTAGTCCAAAAAAAAATGTGCAGGCCTACCATTGTATCCGTATGCGCACATGTGATAGACTAAATGCCAAGTGTATACCAGCCGTATGGTGATTAATATTTTGGAACCAGAAATTGTTTTTCAGCTCAAACGGCCGATGAGACGAATTCATCTGATCTGACTAAAAGCGTACTTTCAAAGTCTTCCCTATACTCGCCACGTTGAGCTAAGGATGTACATGTACATTTCACGCCAGGTGTTCATTCGACGGATGAAAGAGATGACGGACGTCATAGATTGAGTCGACCGAGAGGTTGCTGATTTTATTTTGAGAAAACTCCCAAATAAATTAACCACAATTTTGTTAAATGGATAGTGTGGGGCTACACGAATTTACTGAATCTGTATAAAGTCTTCCGAAGATCGGACAGATGAGACAGAATTGTTAGAAGTAGAGGGCGCCTCAAACTGATCAACACATTTGGGATGTATGGAAATAGGGTCCCAGAAACCGATCAACATCACTGACAGATGACTCAAGATGCTGTGGTGTAGATATGACCGGAGCTGAGATGACCGGCGAAAGTTCAGGCCATGCCAGGACGGGTTGCGGGACACCGAGGGCAACAGACATCGGATTTCGTCAATCCGTCAACATTACGGCGAGTGAACTGCCAATGGTGAACATCTTCCCGTCACTACGGCGAAGCTCAATGCACCGATACATGGCGAGTGACATCAATTTTTTTTTGACGAGTTACAGTCAAAATTTGTGCCGCATCAAAATTATTCCGTGACAGGATTGTTGCTTCAGTGGTTCTGATACTGTGTGGTTCGTGTAGCTTTAATGAGCGTTTACACGCCTGGTTCAACCTCTGCATGAATTGCCTGAGTTGTTTCTTACCAACCGAATTACAGGACCATGTCTCTTCATCTAAAAACGAATTATATAGACGCTGCCATAGCCAGTCACAGTTGGGGCGGACTTGACCGGCTACTTCTAGAAGGTGGACACAGAGGATTTCCGTGCGTTTGGCATCATATCGTTGACTGATTCCCGGTCTTCTGCCCTGTGATTTTGGTAAGTTCGTCACTTTTCATTCTAACGCATCGCAGGGCGGTGTCGGGATCTGCACATATTAAAAAGTGATTTTTGTCATGTTGTGCTTATTTCTACACTCCGGCCATCGAAGTACAGTTCAATGTTAAATTATTGTTCTCTATTGAATGTGTTGGAGCGTGTGAGTCTCGCTATCAAATCGTAAGACTGGTTTAGAGACATTTCATATGTATATGCTCAGTGGCGGGCTATACGCCATACCAAATACCATTTCTTCATTATAAAGCCAGTTGCGTGCATTGCAATCAGTCGAAAGCTTTGCAGCAATTAGTAATTAAACAATTAGGTAGATACTTCATGTAGGGGATATTGTCCGAGTCTTTGTGCAGATGAAAACGCTCAAGTCTAGACACATTTTTGTCCCCAGACTTGGCTATTGTATGATATTATTTGAGGCAAAAATATACCACACATGATGTATGACTAAATACATATATACAGTTTTGTATATAGTCTTAATTTACGGAGCCTGTAAATGTGTCCTCTGCTGTCTAAGAAATATACTTTCGAAGGGGCATTCTATATTTTGTTCGTCTTTCGTCGACAGTGCACACAATTCCAATGCTGTATACATGTGACAGTTCCCTCTTTTATGTAAACGCGTTATTATTTACTCAGGCCACCCATACCCAACGGCATTTCCGCTTATTCATCAATTTGAGGCGCTCGTTGAGAGAGTGAAACTGACGTGGTTCTTATTTTTATTGGAAATGACGTCTATCTGTGCAGCCGTGGAGTAGTAGAAAAACGAGAGTTTGGATACAAGTGAACCATCCGTGATCCAAATGGGGCGATTATGATTTTGTT